>VUQG01043787.1:46749-77662 GCA_015106755.1 Etia nguti | reverse complement strand
CTCCACCCCCCCCTTTTTTTTTTTTTTTTCCGGCCCCCCCCCCCCCCCCCCCTTTTTTTTTTTTTTTTTTTGCATATACTTGGGGTCCTCAAACAAGTTGTGGGTGTTTGGGATTGTCACTGAATATGCGATGAAATGACGCTTTCAAGCAGTCTGGAGCTGCTCAAACAGAAAACCTCATGATGTTTCATGTCCTTTCCTTTCAGTGCAACTTTTGTTGTTGAATCGCTCAGTGAAAGACTATTATTCATATCCAGGCATGCACGAGCGCTTACACGCACCGTTGGACCAGAGCATGTGGTGCACTGAAACCCATATGAGTTGTTTTCTTTTTTTCCTAACTCTTCCTAACACTGCAGCCATTCTTTTTGTTTGACTTGATTTTCTGTTGGATTTATGCGCCTTTTCTTTTTTTTTCTTTTTGTATTACTAAATCTAATGAAAAGCTGAAACAGGCCCAAGGAAAGCATGGTGCCTACACATCTGTGCAGAATTGTGGCATTTTCCCAAGTAATGAGGAGCTTAGTGCTGCTAATGAGCACATTTTAATTATGTCATCACAATTACTATAACCCAGAATAAGTGGCTGCATTTGTTCGGATATCCACACTTCTCACTAAAGCGCTCTCTCACATCTCAGTCGCACCCATCACCTTGTTTTCCTCATTCAGGGACTGATTAATTAGGGGAAGTTTATGCTGTTGGCAGGGCTGAAGTTTTCTTTGTGAATTCAACAATAAAACTTGGCATTATCTTAATATCATATACAGAAAACTAGCAGCTGAACAGTGTAGCATCTACAGAAGATTGCTCAATTGTCTTCTCATTAATCAATTAATAGTTTGGTCTAACTGTGAATAATTCCCTTAACAACTTCCTTCACTGTTCCTGTTTTGCCAGACTGACTCAGCTTCAATGCATTCAATTTGCATTGATAAAAAAACAAAAAAATAGAAATGCAGTAAAATGTCACATCTCACATTTTTCTTTTTGACCATTTCATGTTCAAAACTGGTAACAAACAATCAAGTAATATTTTTACAATGCATAATTGCTCAGTGTGCAATTTCACCAACAGCTAAACAGTGATGGATGTGAACTCCCCTCTCCATGGCCTAAGCAGTGAAACTTGTATTCATCCCACAACAATAAATGACACAAGGAAGCTACATTTTCAGCTGGAAGGGTGAAGCAAGTGTTTCTGTGACGCGGCAGCCCGGTGTTCACCAGTCTGTCCGTACACGCTCATCTACTGTAGCAGAACTGAGTAGACAAGAGCCACAGAGCCGTTAGACTGAAATAACGTCCCTTATATTCAATAATCCATCAGTTTCCTCAAGCAGACTGAGACACTAATTAGTCCATGGAGCACTCTTGAAAAGCCTCAACTGAATGTCTTTGAAAACAAAGAAAACAGAAAAGAAAAGAAGAAGAAGTCACCTGTGTGCACAGCTTTTTTTTTAAATTTCACATTTAAGGCTTATAATAGTGCAGATAATTAGGAGATCTACTGTTGTTTATAGGTTGCTCTTGGCAGTAAACCATCCACTTTCCTGCAGCTCCTGCAGTCTACTTTTTTCCTCAGCTTCTTGAATTCATGTTGCCAGTAATACTGCCAAGTTTTAATTAAATCAAATATAGTAAATAAGTTTATGTAAAAGACAAGGTCTCTCTGCCCTATGGATTAAAACTATAACAGAACTTGTTGCACTTTCCTATAGACTTTGCATGACTTTATGACTTTTGCAAAACCCTGTCTCTACTTTATAGAAAAAGTAGAGACAAGAAAGTCTGACTTTGAACAGTCTAAACAGTTGTAGCTCTAGCTACTTTAAAACCTGCTGAAGCCACCACTAACAATTATTCTCATTGTGAGGAATCTTTCCTTATTCTGAGAATGACTGAAAGTCCCATTAGTCATTTTTTTTGCTTAGGTTTAGTAATATGTTCTGTACTGCTTCCCACTTGTGCCATCAAACTGTCATAATATAGCAGATTCTTTCACTGTACCTCCAGGTCATTGATTTGAAGGGTTTTTGTCCCTGTTGTTGTGCAGAGTGTTGGGCTATTTTGAAAAGCAATGCTGCTTCCATTTTTTTTCCTTTTCTTGAAATCCTGAAATGACTTCAGCTGTGAATGGCTTTCCCAAACAATGTGTCCCGCACATTGAACTGATACAGTGAAATATGGGCAGACACACAAAACTGAGAACAAAGTCTGGCAGTAAGAAGTGGGAGCTGAGCTTGGAAAAGAAAAAGATTCTGCAGCTAGAGGCATATGATAATGTTTTATGCCACTGAGGTGCATCACGGCCTGAATTTGGTTGTCATGGTTTTACATTTGATTATGCAGGCTTCTTAATATTTTGGCTTGATTTGCTTTCTTTGCAAGTCCACCAGCCCGAGCAACAGAAAAGATAATTAATTATCCAAAATGATTCTGATCTGCTACGATTCTGCAACTAAAATCACTTGGTAAATAGGGAAGAGATCGTGGTTTTGGTTAAAAGAAACCGACAATGACAGCGTCATAACACCACTTACTCAGTTACCACAGTTATTATTCATGTGGCCACAAGAGGTCACTTGTCAGAAAACTTTAAACATGTTGAATTTATTTCTCAAATCGCTATTTCTGTCAAGCTTAAAGGTTCCTTATGCTTGATAGTTAGATGTGACGATATAAGGTTAATTAGGGCTTAAATACTTATTTTCTGTCAGAAGTTGAATATGATACGTGTACTGTCAAACACAACAGTACATATGTAATAAACTAAATTCATTGTGACCGGTCAGAGGCTTCAAATCAGAAAAACACAAACATAGCTAAAGTCTTTGATCAGGTCCTCATAAATATTGTCCCATATTGACATGACAGCATCACATAGTTGCTGCGGATTTGTCAGTTGCACATCCAAGATGTGACTTTTCTGTTCCACCACATCCCAAAGGTGCTGGATTGTATTGAGATCTGATGACTGTGGATGCCGTTAGAGTACAGTGAACTCACTTTGATCTTCGAGGCTAGCAATGCAAGCAGCAGGAAATCGAGGCTAGTCAGACCAGGAACTGTTTTTCAAATCCTCTAATTTCCAGTTTTTGTGAGCCAGTGGAAATGACAGGAGTGGTACTTGTTATGGTCTTCTGTTGCTGTAGCCCATCTGCTTCAGTGTCCAACATGTTGTGGATTCAGAAATGCTCTTCTGCACATCTTGGCTGTAATGAGTGGTTATTTCAGTTACTGTTGCCTCCCCATCGGCTCGGAGCAGTCTGGCCATTTTCCTCTGACCTCTGGCATCAACAAGGCATTTTCACCCCGAGAACTGCCTCTCACTGGATATTTTCTCTTTTTCTGATCATTCTCTGTAAACCATTGATATGGTTGTGTGGAAAAATCCCAGCAGACCAGCAGTTTCTCAAACACTCAGACCAGCCATCTGGCACTAACAACCATGCCACATTCAAGGTCACTTAAATCAACTTTCTTCCTCATTGTGGTGCTCAGTGTGAACTTCAGCAGGTCATCTCAACCATGTCTACATGCCTAAATAGATAGAGTTGCTGCCATGTGATTTCCTTATTAGTTATGTACCTTACAAAAAGTTGAACAGGTGTACCTGTTGTGGCTGCTGAGCATAGATGTATTTGTCATCAATTTTAATGATTGAAGACTGCGTTCTATACATCTTATTGTATTGAGTTATAATATATATCTTGATACTACAAGTAATGGTTCCTAGTTAATCTATTAGGCAAATCATAACAATATTGTTATTAAAAGTGTCTTGACTGTTTTAATTTTCCCCCCACACAATCAAATTTTCCATCACATTATCCGCTTGCAGTGTCTACAATCTTCAACTTCATTCAACCTTTTATGGTTATATTTAGACACTCATAGAGCGTCGTTAAGGTTACGGTGACTTGACAGAGGTGTTTGCTTCAGTTAACTAAAAGCACAGTCTTTCTCTAAGCTTAACCAAAGAAATTTCGTTGCCCAAATCACAAACAAAAGTCTGAATGAAACCTGCCGTATCCTCTTAAACTGTGCGCAACTATTATGCATTAGGCAGACGATGAATTCAGTTGTAAATGCGACTCATGACTGTGTTGCACGCCCTGCATGGAAGTACATGACATCACTTTATTCCAGCAATGTCCCCCACACTCCAGACCTATGCACATGATGAAAATTTGTCATGTGAAAGAACCTGCAGTGGTTCTAACTTTGGCAGAGAAAGTGTTAATTTATGTAGTAGCCCATCGCTCATATGATCTGTAAGAGGCTGATTTAGAAATTAGGTTTCCAGGGGCTTTAAAGTAATGAAAAGTAATGACCAACGCTGTCATTTATTCTGACGACCACAGCATCCCTGTGTATGCTCATCTTCATGTGTGTGTAGAGACATGAAGAGAAGAAGGAGATCTTCACATAAAATTTATGCCAGTTTTGTGCCTTGGTTATGTTTTATTCAGAGCCATTTGTGCATTTGGTGCTTTATTCTGAAGAATTTATGCCAGGAGTCGTGATTTTCAGGTTAGCAAAAGAATTTTTGAAAAAGAAAATGCACCTTGTTTTCAACTATCTATGCTACCCCCCTTTTTTTCTTTCTTTTTTTTTAACTGGCTCCAGTGAAAACCAATGTAAGAAGCAGTTAAAATGATGAAGGCAGAATCCACGATCCAGGGTTCAGATATCTAATGCAATATTGCTTTCTCAAAGTAAAATGAGCTGGTTACAGCATGAGCAACAGAAATCATTAAACTGATTATAATGCGCATTGGGACTGACTAATCACTGGCACAAAGTGCTGAATTCTGATTAAACATAAATGTATCTTGTCACAATTTTGGATGAAAGTAACCTACAATGCGAATTTCGACCTTTGCTGATTACCACATGCCACCGCTCACGTACGCACACATTATGCATTAACATCATCTCTGTTGTCAATTCCTCAACATTTACAGCAGACACGCTTTGCAGTGGCCAGCTTAAACGGTTCAGTTTGTGCTGATCTTTTGACATCAGCACTTATATTGATCTGCAGAGCTCTCTGGCTCTCTGCACCGATTTATAAACCAATAAGTTGTGCATGTGTGTGAGTGTGTAGGCCCATAGGAAAGGCAGGAGCAGTAAAGTTCTTGATATGTACGATGTTATGGGGCTGTGAAGAGTTTCAGCTGTCACTGACAGCCTGAGATGGAAAGCGCTGTGGGTGTAAAGATGGAAGACTTTGTGATATGGCTGATTTATTGGGTGGAACAGTTTGAGAAGCAGCCTGTCTGCCTCATACAGTTTGATGCTGCCTGGACTTTAGATACAAGGATTTTTCTTTAAATGCTGATTCTTAAAAATTACATAGGCGGGTAAATAAAAGGCAGACCCACCCCAACCAGAACAGTAAATGCCATCATAATAATGGGACAGTTCATCTCAAAATCAAATTTATATACATTTTTTCTGGCCCGTAAATCTCTTTATCTGTCAAGATTGTTTTGGTGTGAGTTGGCCTGTTTTGGATGTATCCACTGTATGAAGATGCCCTCTTTCTTTTAAACATAATCAAACTAAATGACACTGACCTTGTGATGTGCAGTGTGCCAAAAAATACATTTGAAAAAACTCAGCAGCAATATCTCTTTCCAGAAGTAATGACCCAGTTACTCCAAGCAATCTTACGTAGTGACTTTTTCTGTCTTTCTGACAAAAAATATCTGCCAACCAAAAGAAGCATTCAGCCAGTTAAAATTACTGATATGATTAGGTGGAGACCATCAAGTAGTTACATTGTGTCACATAAGCTGGTTGATTTTTGGATTTCTATGTAATGATTACTGGAAGGGAAATTTTGTGTTTATTTATTTGGAAGAGCAAATTCATTTAGTTCTTGTATAATTAAAAGAAGACAAACAGTTCTACAGCTAGTATTTCCAAACTGGTCAAATCACCAACACAATGTAGATGGATAAGTAGCACTAAAGGCCAAAGGAAAATAATATGAAAAATCAATTTTGGAGTGAAACTTGCTTATTACTTTATATTGTACTTTAATTATTTGTGAAGAAAATACAGTTAAAATTTTGTGTATCTTTTCAACCAAGGAATTAAACTTCTTCCACTAGACTAGAAAAGATAAGGAGTACAATCGCTAGATAAAACGGCAGATATCAAGGTATAATAAAAAAAACTGTCCGCTGTTTGATAACTTTAATTACACTCCTGCAGCTTCCTGTCTTTCATGGATCTTCTTAAGACGCGTCATGTCAGCTCAAAACATTGCAACCACCAGATAATTAAAGTTTTAATGGGGATGTCAAACAGTACTCTGACATCTCTTAAATAACACAGATTTCCATCTATTATTCTCAGTTTTCAATATGTCATTTTTGTGATAGTCTGTGATATTCTGAAAAACATAGGCTACTCACACATGCATAAACAGATGTGTATTTATGGATATTCATGAGGCTCAAAGTCACACCAATATCAGGCCAGCAGTATGGCTGAGAGAAAACTGTAGGCACCAGACCAGAATGGGCTGGCTGACGCTCACTTTAAAAAGTCACATGCCTAAGAGGACTTCCATCCAACTCTTCTCATTAAGACTGGCTTTTTCAAAAGCGGGCAGCTTTCATGGGCACAAAAACCTGCTGGTATAAAAATGTTGACATTCAAAATTACCAATTAGCCCTTTTAAAGGTCTTCCTCTTGCAAATTAAGAACGTGGTGTGTACAAATAGTCTACATTAGGTTGTGACTTGTGTGAGACATCACTTTAGTCGTCATGTTTTTATTTGCTGGGCTCCTTTGCTTAAATGACATCGGTTAGAGCACCAGTCTAAACTGTAGTAATGATTATTTAATTGGTAGACAGCTCCAAAAAAAGAACAAAAAGTGAAAGAATTAATTCATTTCCTTTTTAAAACACGATTGCCAATTGACCTGATGTGGTTCCAGCAAATTATTTTCAAGCAAATTGAAAATGTTGTTTTGTTTTGTTTTTTTGCTGGAAAGAAAATAATTTAACATTACCTTAACCCTTTAGCTTTAGCTCATGGAAACATAAACAAGATTCATTTATTTTTAAAGAAGTTAGTTCATTAGTAGTATCCTCCTTACACCATGGCCACTTGCTTTAAACCATTTACTTATTTAACATCGTGTATTCATCTAGTTTTTGTTCCGTTTTTAAAATGTAATGCAAGGTGAAATCCTGCTGCTCACATTGCTAGGCAACACGTACCTTTAGACATGATGTTTCACACACTCTGGCTCATAGATTCAAAGCTCTACCAAATTTGAAAAACCTGAAGTTAATTTTCACTAATTGTTGGCACATACTCAAATTGAAACAATATACATCACACCCAGTCTTTCTCCATTCCGGCTGCGATACTGTGGCATTCTTTCTGACACACACAGACATTATTTCCCCTCTCCTCCCCTGCTTCTATCTGTCAGACAGACATCCAGAGATGTTAACTCTCTGTCGCACCACCACTTTCCCTGCCACACTTTACTGGCAACTTTCTCCAAATGTCTTTATTTTCCGTGGGGTTTCAGTTACATTTACATTCTGCTTTCCCCCTGCAGCAGTCCCTTAGACCCACAGGCTCGATCTTCACTGTCGCTACCAAAAGAAAAGTCCTCTTTCCTCGTCCTGACATTCTTTGACTAAGCCATGAATTTGCTTTCTTTAACTGCAGGTTAATATTAGTTCTTTCATTTAGGCCTGCAAATCAATTCCTGCATTGGTGATGTCTGGTTTTACTGTCAGCCAGTCAGAATCAAGAATTCTCAGTGGAAGCAGCATATCCATTATTAACCTTTACTTTCAGCACCTCTGCACGGGATTTATAAATAGGTATTGATGTTTATTACAGTTAGTTGTGGATAAATAATAATTACATAAACAGGGAATTATGTTACTCATCCTATTGATCTGGAATATTATATGCTTAAGGGGCATTCACACAGGAGGCGTGTTGGCCTTTGGTTGCCTGGAATGTAGCTACAGGTTCCAGTTGCCTAGGTAACCCTGATATATGTTGATTAGTGCTGGCCTTCCCTCCCGTTGGTAGTCACTTTAATTGCTCACCCCAAAATTGAGAAAGGTTTCACTTGGGACCTGCCTACTTCATGCTGACAGCAGTTATTTTGACTGTCGTGTGTTCTTCTGTGTTCTTTGGTTGCCAACAAGTGACTTCAGTTTCTTTAGATTTAGAAAATCCTGATTGCAAAATTAGGTCTTGAAGAGTTCATCTATAGGCATGTCTATCGGCAAATTGCATATTTTGTATTGTCATATTTAAAGAGTAAAGGCATAAACACAACCCCATGCAGCAACTCGTTTCTTTTTTTTAATTTTATGACAAGAACTGACTAAGCTTTCCTGAATGAACATACCTTTTATAACTTAACAATGCGTACAGTAGTATAAGCAATGGATTATCGACCAAAATTATTCAGTCATGCTCCCAAAACAGTTGAATTCTCTGAAATTTCCTTGACAAATAGCCAACCAATCCATCAACTGAACAAAGTCTGAAGCAACTGATGCAAGAGTTCTCAAAGTGCATTGAAGACCACTTTTATCAATTCCCTGTCCAAATCTACATTTGTAAAGGGGGTTGCAAATGTACCTTACTTTTGGTTTGAAGACCAGAGTTCAGGTCATGTCTTGGAAGACATTTACAGTACTTACTCATGGTTTGTGTGGATTTTTAGACAAAGACTAATTTGTTAGGCTTAAGAAAATATTTTGTTTTGGGTTAACGTGTATAACTTTAAAATCCTGAATGCATACTACCTTTGTTAAGTTACCAGGGTGTTGGATTTATCTTTACTTTTTATATGCACTTGTTCACATGGCCACTAGAAGTAAGTTCACTTTTAAGATGCAACTATATCTTATAATAACAGCTTTCATTGTTATTATATATGAAATTCCAGTTCAGCAGAAAAGTAGAAATGCACAAGATCTCAAAGACAAAGAAGCCTTTCAGATGAAACTTTGCATCTGCTGGGCAGAATGGCAAAGCACAGCCCCAAACAACTGTACAGAGTTGATGCACAAATAGGGTCTATGTGGAACACTCATCAGTCTTTACCCTTATTTATCAAGTTAATGACATAAAAGTTAATTAACATTTGGCTAATTCTTTGCTGCAGTGGTTGCACTTCTTTTCTATTTGCCAGAACTCATGCACACAACTCTATGCCTCTTTTCCCAGTGAAGGTTCCAGCAAGAGCAGCTCTGTCTGTCTTCATTTCCCCATTTAACTGCTATGCTTGAGTAGGTCGTGGACTCAATAGACCTTAGTTACTATGTCTCCTACAAATCCAGACAGAATAACTGAGCTCGCAGAATTGACTGCTCATTTCATTTAAAATTTTAATGGATGCTGCCCCATTTAAGCTGTATTTTTCTATTACTGCTATTAAGCTCCGCTTTTACATATATTTTGCTCATGATATGCAGTGCATTGTGTATGTAGGACTGGCTGCTCGTCTATCTGCACATATGTGCAGCTCCAGTAGTAGTAAAATAAGCTTTTATCATAAATCAGCTGTTTTATACTGCTTCATGCTTTCGCTGTGAGTTGAAATTACAGCTGACTCCAATTTTCAAATTAATGGCCGTAAAATAATGGGTTTTAAGTGTGTAAAAGGTACTTCATTTCAATATTGTAATGCCACTGTGTCCAATTAATCACAGTTGCATGATAGGCCCCGTGACTGGTAATATGTCACGTTCTTCTGTCCTCTGGAAGTATTTTTAATTCTATGTGCCTTAAATCTGAGTGAACACACTCAATAGTGTAATATATCACACATGCTGTAGTACCCTACAGTTTTGCTTGCCTAAGCTCAATCACAGATCATACACTTTACAATTCTTGGCTCCTGTGTCAGAAAAGAAGAGTCGGGTAAAAAAAGGATACACAGGAAGTAGGACTGGTAGAAATCTTGTTACTTGAAGCTTTAGGTTATGCAAAAAATACAGATTAGAATGTATTATACTCTTTTATTTCTAGACTAAAGCCTCATATTGGGATCAGTATTTCTCACAGTCACATCCCATCTTTATTTAGTTTAGTATGTTGGCATGTTTACAGAGAAGAAAGAAAGAGAAAGTGACAATTAAGCCTATAGTGTAGACTGTCTTATATTTTCCAATTTAAAATAGGCACAGCTGCAATGAACTATGCTTTTCTGCCAGTCAATAACCTTTAAAAGCCACCTCATACACCCTCCTTTTAATGTGTATTATCTTTTATATGGTAGAACATTTAATAAGAAATATTTAGGGTTTTTTTTTTATTTCTCCACACTTTCATTTCTTTGAAGTGCCCCAGCATGTGGCCTGTTGCAGCATGTAGCGCTATTGGCCAACCCACTTGGGCACTCTGGGTAATAGCCTTTGCATCAGTGCTCTGAGCACCGTGCATTCAAATGAAATATCAACTTGTCTCACCGCCAAGGAAGATGACAGCTGACTCTGCTGGGCCTGCCAGAGACCACTCTGTCCTGGGGGGAGGGGCAGTGTCACTTTTATGGGATTTCAGAAAGGTTGCCACTGGAACCTGGCCTTAGGTGAGGTAATTGGGGAAAATATATATTTTAGGATATTGTGTAATAACTTTTGCTTTTTTTGCATTCAAAGCCCATTTCAGCCGACATTTAGTGTGCACATTTGAGTGTAACTTCAGCAAACTACCTCTGTTCAGGAAGTTGTTGAGCCCCAGGGATACTGGAGCACAGAACCTGTTTCTTAATTGATATTTATGGTCTTCAATTGCATTTTCATCAGCCGCAAATTGTGTTGAAGCATTGGTTGCTGCACAAAATAAAAGAAATTGCAGTCTGCTCTACTTGTCTCCTACATACTTGACTAAGAGTACAACTCCATCTTATAGGAAAGCTGTTTTTAAAACCTTTTATTGCTATTGCAAGAAATCTTTTAATTAAATGCTAACCTAATAAAGGTGGTGTTAAATTTGGTATGGGGTTTAGTCATTTAGAAATTTTTGATATTGTGCCATCTGATTTTTGTTGCCATCTTAGACAAAAAAAAACTATATTTGCGTCTAGTTTTGGTTGCTGAAACATTTTCTGTTATGTGCATATTGAGAGTCATTGTGTATTGAGTACATAGGAAATCTAATCTAGATTCTCCTTACTGAATCGCCTTGAGGCGACTGTTGTTGTGATTTGGCGCTATATAAATAAAATTGAATTGAATTGAATTGAATTGAATCAGCAAACTGGGTTAATTGATGCTTTCACTAAAATATATAAATATATTTTGGGGTAGAAGACTACTACTATTTTACTACTACTCCAGCTCGAACAATCATCGGCTTTATATTGATTTAAATGTACCCACAGGTCATTGGAAATAAAACTTTTCATCTGTTTACCTTTCTCTTACCTTTGAATTTAGTCTTTATGTGTTGACAAAAAATACAATGAGATTTACTGTGGTTCTCATTTTTAAGGTCACTTTTGATTTTTCTTTAAGACTTGTGGTAGTCATTAATGTATAATTTTGTAAACAAATACTAAGACAAAAAGATTTTCAAATAAAAGCTCAAGGGAGAAATACACTTTACAAGGCTGTTAAAGAGGTTATAAGAAGACATTTGCACAAAGTTTAATGCAACTCTTTTCTGGCTTACATAGGGATTTGTACAGAATCTGATCTGATATTGTCTGTAGTGATGTCACTTGTTGCTTGGAGACCTCCGTTCAAACAAACTCCTTCTACTGCTCTTCGTACTTAATGTAAAATAGGTGGTAGTGACAAACTGGAGCCTAATGTCAATGTTGGTGTTGCTGCACTATGCTGGTTTTGTTGAAATCTCCAAGATGTTAAATCTGCTACAAGATATGAAATCTTTAAAACCCTCTGGCTCTGATTGGTCATGCTCTACTGAGAAGAAGGAGCCTTGCTACTGGAAAGTTGTAGCTTACCACAAATCCCATATCAAATCTGATCTGCAGGGGAATGGGTTTAATATCAACCTGTGGCAGCTCTATTTTATTTAAGCTGTATTTAGATAAAGGTTGTAACTTAATGGTTTTCTATATATGATTTTTAATGTTGTTTTTACTTTAACAATGACACAAACGCAGCTATATTGAAAGACATATTTTATATTCTTAAATAATTTATTTGTTATAATTATCATAGATATTTTTACATATGCCCTGGTGTACATCTTATACGTGAAATAAATGGAAGCCTAGTGGATGCCTGCACGTAGCACCCCATTTAATTACTGATTAATGAAACTGTACTAAGAGTAAACATTTCTCTTCATTGTATTCTGTAAAGCCTCTCATGGGAACCTAGCGCACACATGTCCAATGGGCTTTTATTACTATTCTCTCTATGCAGAAATCCATGCTGAAACATTGTGTGCTAATTAAAGACGCTGTCATGCGTAGGCATCTATGAGCCCAGTGGCACATTATTGTGGCTGCATAGCTTTGAGTTTTCTGCCATCTAATAACCTCCTTTTGTTTTCTTTTTTCATATTTTGCTAGTCTTTTTTTAGGAGCACATGCACATGAAATCCCAGATGTAGTTTTAGTGATATGACATTGTGAGGTTGCCCTGGGGGTTTACAACACAGCCGATGTTCCAATGGGATTATCATTTAGGGAGAACTGATGGCTGCGTGTAGTGCAACGGATGCTTGGAGAGTTTACAAAGTAGTTACAGGAGGTGATGGAAGTGGCACTGCATCTTTTGCTTCAAGGGTTAGAGTGATTTATTTATAAAACTGTTATTTTTTGTATTATCTTGACTTATTTTCATGCACTCATTTGCTTCCATTTATTTCCCCCGATAACCTGCTGTACAATTCAGAAAATAGCTTTATTCTTGAAATTTATTTACTTCTTTTTTTCTATTTTATGATATAATTAAATGTAAAGTTGAGTCCTGCACTGAATTTGTATGCCTGTCTGGGTCATAGCAGGATATATAAGAAAGCTGAAAAGTATTATTTTGGATTATTTTCCTTTTAACAGTCACATAACTCGTTAAACACAGGGGAAGGCTGGATGAGATGCTGAAACCAGATAAGTTACTTCAAAGAAAATCTGTACCTCCCATCTCTCAAGATGCAGATTAATGATTTCTTGACATTTTGTATTATTCTGATAACACACACTTTCTCAAAGTTGGTGTGTGCACCCCTAGTGGCCACAAGGTAATTGTTGTTGGAACACATTAAGACTGTGAAATGGTGTGCTCTAATGCATACACTGATGCACAGACTAATTCATGTTCATAGGAGCTGTCGGCCAGGTTACCCAATGCAGTTTCCATTCATGTTTCTTTATTGAATGTAATGGAATAATGTAAATTAAGTTTTGTATCAAACTATTATTTTGATGTGCTAGTCTATTCTGATTCTTCTATTATAATTCCTCCAAGGAAGGCATGGCAAAAACTGCTAAAACACTGTGCAAATTTAAAACAGCACTGATTCAGAAAGTGTAAAGGAGTAAATCAAATCGTTGGTTAAATGTAATTTTCACAAAGGTCAAAAGTTACCTGCCAGTGTTGAAATATAGCATAGCTGCATTTTGCAGTTTGTGGTGGCAGCTCATGTATGACATTGGATGTTTGTTGCCCATTTTAGCATGAAATTGTCACTGTGCTGTATGACAACCCCTAAGTTGTGGAATAATGATGCATACTAATATTTTCTGCATACCATTTTCTGCACATTGAAAGAATTTCCTTTTTTTTTCTTACTTTGCAGCTTACAGCAGCAGGTTAGTATAGAGAGATTGCAAGTGTTGAACTGTACAAAAATTGTATATTCTGAAGCTAGTAATGAACAATTAAATTAATTATTCAGCATCTTTTTAGTTTCATTAATATAACACTAAATCATTCAGGACAGTTTACACAGTACGATCAAGATCTTGGAGTGTTGTAGAAGAAAACCCTGTGATCTTTCCGTGAGTAAGCAATTGATAATTGTGAGGAGTAAATAGTCCCATTTAACAAGAAGAAACATTGGGCAGCACCAAACTCAGGGAGGACAGCTTTTTGACTCAACTGGGTGGGGTGAGAGGAGAGCAAAGAGGGGAAAAAAGGGTTGATCATTAAGAGATAGCAGACACTGAGCAGGCTGTTGGGGCCAGTAACTGCAGACAAGACATGTGCAGCTCTGGAACCAGAGATACGTGCAGAAAGGTACAAGAAGAAAGAGGACAGAGAGGAAAGGGCAAAAACTACAGGAGAGAGAATATCCCAAAGTTAATTAAATGTAAAAGTGAAGTCTAAAGTGTGGAGAGTAGAGGAGAAATACTTAGAACATTATGGGAGGTCCCCATAGCAGCCTGAGCCTATAACGATATTACTAAAGGATGACACAGGGATTACAAAAGTCCACCTTAGACATGCCAAACAATACTTTTTCACCATTACTGTGATACACGATGTGCCCAATTTTGACAGCACTGGATAGTTGAAAGCTGGTAGTTCTAGAGTCTTCAGTTATGTGTGGATAAGGATATGCAGTCAGGCCCCTTAGTATTTGGACAGTAAGGCTTTTTTCTACCTTTGTAAATCACACGGGATTTTAAAATATTCAATCAAGATTTTATTGAATTGCAGACCTTCAGGTTTAATTCAAGGAATTTACCAAAAGGAATACATTGTTGTTGTTGTTGTTGTTATGGTATCTATTTACCTTTAATGATGTTTGTCCATCTGTCTGTCCTCAATGTTCTGGAAATAAATAATCTCAAAACTGAGATTACACAGGTACACATCCTACCTACTTCATGTTTGGTACATTTTTACATGATTTGTATAATAAGACATACTTCATATCATTTCCTTGCATTCATTTTATAAACCTTGTCCAAAGTCAAACAGTGACTTCATGTAGCAGAAATGAGGGCTGGGGGGAGAGGATTCAGTTTAGACTTTAAAAGTAGTAAAAAGTGGTTTGCTAATGAATGCTTTGAGTTAGTCATGGTCCTTGCAAGGGCAGTAGCATATAGAGTTATGTCAGTGTTTGAAAATATATGGACTTATTATTTAAGTTCAAAAACAAAACAAAAAAACAATCTGGGTAATATTGCACTTCAGAGAATACAAATATTGCTGTAACTTTTGAGGATTCACAGGCGTTTTTATACCGTTTTCTTGCATTAACTGGAACTGGATACATTAAAATAATCATAATCACCACTGTTGCCATTGGTAGACATCCAAGCTTTTGTTGCCAAGCTTGCCAGTGCATTTGTTTTTAATGTTCTTGCAACTCTGATGGATTTGTTTTGTTTTTTGTGGCCCAGAGATGACCTTATTACTTCCATTATGAAATGAAGTCTGACTCTATTTTGTGGTTTCACAGCCAAATCTTTCAAATCAGGTGATATACTTGGAAGTACCCATCTCCAGACCTTTAAGCTGTTTACTTGATAAAGAAATAAAAGAAGTAGCTCACATCCCTTCATGAAGCAGCTTTTGAGTAAATTGGTCAATTACATTTGAGACCATGGACACAGGAATTTGTTCCTCAATCATTAATGTCAATTTTTAATACCTTCAATAAAAGCCTAAAAAAGTCTATTAGCCTATATGTTTGGGTAAACAGTTAAACTAGGAAAACCATTTTTCAATATTCAAAAATACAACTAACTCTGTGTGTTCAAGAGATATAATGGTTTTAAGTGCTGTGGGTAGCCAATGCTCAGTTATGATTAAAAATTAAATTCTTTAGACAGCAGACAGGTGAAGTTATTTTTCAGTATGTATAGTAATGAACAATAGAGTTCTTGTTAAGCTAAAAAGCATTTATGTTCTCATCAATAATGTGAAAGGACTTGTCAACAATAAATACTCTCATAAAAGATTCTATATTTCTGTTAGATAAAGTTGAGAAAGTAACCTGACAATTTCCTTACTGTTAATTGTGAAATGTGAATCCGCAAAGCTGAACGTGACAGCAGACAATGGAGGAGATAAAAGGTTTTAAAAACAGCTTTCTTATAAGATGGGGTTGTTCTTTGAGCATAACTCAGACTCCTGGGTCAAGAATGTGTCCCTTGACATATAGTGTAGTCAGAATGTGTTAGGACAGTGATACATCTTTAAACATCTTCGTACTGCAACCAAATCTGAAATCAACGAAGCTACAGTTAAAGGGCTGCCTGTCAGCATTAATATGAAGGTGTGTTTACATAATTTGAGCGGTGTGGACTTGTTTTGGTTGTCTTCCTGCATGTCCCAAAAATGTAGGGCAATAAAGTAAAAAATCTGCCAAGATCTAAGATCAGCTTTAAAACTTGGACAGTCGCTGCATTTGCATGGCAGATGAGGCTGCCACTGAAGCAACAGGCTGCAATTGTGCTAAGGCAATGTTGATAGACTGCACAAGGTCTTAAGGTCCTAAATAGAAGACCTTGTCTTGATGCAGTGCTACACAATGCTACATGTACTTTGGCAGTGTGTGTCTTGTGTGTGTACAAGATATTTTTTAAAACAATTAATTGAAGATTGCTTGAACTGGGTAAAAAGCTTGAGATCTGAGATACTATCGTTTAACGGTATTGTAAATGATTGACAGAGCCATTTGGCAAAAAAAATATCATGTAGGGTGTATGAAATCATGGAAGCCTTTTTATTCAAAACAACATGATGAGGGCTAATACTTATTCTGAGAAAATATCTCTTTTATATCATCCTGTAAAACTGTTCCTTAAGGAGATGTGTAGCATTTTTATCATGCTGTTTATCATCCTTGAGAAGTCTGTTCAGAATATTCATTTATGAGGAGAACTATATGTCAGTTAGTGCATTTCTTTTAGGAAACCAATGTCATGACCAGTTGGTTATGTAGACCCACTGTCCCAACTGTGTGTTAGGTCATGACATGACTGGTGGGTTTTTGTAAATATGATTCTTTACATGACATAATGTAAGGAAAAAGAATGTAAAGATAAGTCATAAAGATACTTGAATAAGGGCCAATCTCAACAGAAACATAAAAGTACCACTGCTGAATGATAAACTATTTAGATCACTAAAGAAATAATTTAAAACAAGCAAACAAACAAAAAAAACCACAATTTAAAAAACAATATGTTTGCCAGTCTCGAATTTTGAACTTATCGAGATCTTTGTAGATTTTATATTTAAGTCGTTTTCAATGCATGTATAAAGCTGTTGTTGCACCAGCCCAAGCAACACATTGCTGACTCTGCATGGTAAATCAGTAATAATACTTTGACAGCATGAATATTTTGAAATTGTAAATATAACTTGATCACCATTCAAATCTTTACATTTTTCTCTCTGTATCTCTTTCTCATAATGTTTGTAGGTCCATTGCTGTGTGATGGACGACTGACACACCTCCTCTTCCCTTTGCTTCTTCTCTTGCGGGCTCCCCTGTTATTCAGTTTTGGAGAGCGAACCTGCCCCAATAGCTGCCGATGTGAGGGAAAAACTGTCCATTGTGATTCATCTGGATTTTTAGATGTTCCAGAAAACATCTCAGTAGGCTGCCAGGGCCTTTCCCTGCGATACAATGAACTGCATACGCTGCTACCATATCAGTTTGCTCACCTCAGCCAGCTTCTCTGGATCTACTTAGACCACAATCAGATTTCAGTTGTTGACAGTCGAGCGTTCCAGGGGGTCCGCAGGCTCAAAGAGCTGATACTGAGCTCCAACAGGATTACAGCCCTACACAATTCAACGTTTCATGGAATTCCAAATCTTCGAAGTCTGGACTTGTCCTACAACAAATTAGAAATTCTACAGCCAGGTCAATTCCATGGCTTACGAAAACTACAAAACCTTCACCTACGCTCCAATGGTCTCTCCAACATCCCAATTCGAGCATTTCTGGAGTGTCGAAGTTTGGAGTTTCTGGATTTGGGTTATAATCGAATCAAAGCTCTTACCCGCACAACCTTTCTGGGGCTACAGAAGCTAATGGAGTTACATCTGGAACATAACCAATTCTCTCGGATCAACTTTTTTTTGTTTCCACGTTTAGCCAACCTAAGATCACTTTATCTGCAGTGGAATCGAATTAGGGTGGTCAACCAGGGTCTACCATGGACATGGTATACGCTGCAGAAGCTTGATCTGTCTGGAAATGAAATTCAGACCCTGGACCCAGCTGTGTTTCACTGCTTGCCCAACCTGCAAGTCTTAAACCTGGAATCCAACAAGCTGTCCAATGTGTCTCAGGAGGCAGTGTCAGCATGGATCTCACTGACCTCCATTAGTCTTGCTGGCAATATCTGGGATTGTGGAACTGGGATATGCCCACTTGTTGCTTGGTTGAGAAATTTTCGGGGTAGTAAAGACACAACAATGATATGCAGCAGCCCAAAGTACCTCCAGGGAGAAAAAGTCATGGATGCTACAAGGAGCCACGGTATTTGTGAGGAAACCGATTACATTCTGACTGAAACACCTTCACCAACTTCAGAGCTCATTTCTGAAGCCACTGCCGAACCAACCTTTGGCCCCACAAGTGGCATTCCACCTATGCCACCGTCCAGTACCTTTGGTCCTCTTCCACCATTTAGACCTCGACCCATTCCTCATCCTACCTTTCCCGGGCATATGAGCAAAGATCCCAGAGACTCAGTGGTTCGCCCTCGACCCACTCACATACCACCCCCAGAGATAGAGCACATGACTCTGCACAAAGTGGTTGTGGGCAGCGTAGCACTCTTCTTCACCATGTCGTTAATCTTGACAATTTTTTATGTTTTGTGGCGGCGCTACCCAGGTGCAACCAGGTTGCTGCAGCAGAGATCCATGGTGGGACGGAAGCGTCGCAAAAAGAGTCCAGAGCCAGAACAGAACCTCAGCTCCCAGCTCCAAGAGTATTACATGAGCTACAATCCTGCTGCAACACCGGAAGCATTGGAGGTGCTAGGCAATGGCACTGGTTCCTGCACTTGCACAATTTCTGGCTCCAGGGAGTGTGAGGTATGATCGATCGCATCAGCCTAAAAATAAAAACTCAAAATCAAAATACAAGACCCAACAGAGAGGTAAATCCTTTATCAAGTATGTACTGTAAAAACACTAATCACAGTTAAGCACCCTTAACTCTTCATTTAAAGCACGCTTGACTCCAAATGTTAGATGTCTCCAATTATTCCAGTTTTTTTATTTTGAAACCGACTCTAAAGGGGAAAATACAAAACAGCTAATCTGATCCAGGAAAAGAAATCTACATCATGGTCTCAGAGGACTGCATTAACACAATAATTAATGCATGCATAATTTTTTTGTTCTCTGAATTGTATTGGTTATGGCTTTAATTACCATTCTTTTGCTTGGAATTTATCTCTATATCACTTGTTATCTGGATGATCTTTTCGGAGCTACCCTTTTGAAAATGTTCTTCTTGGTATGTAGACTTGAAAGCACAGGGAATAATTGGAAACTGTCTAACTAATTTGTAGACACTACTCCACATTAGCATTGCATGGCTTAGATGTTTTAAAGCTTTTTTGGTTTGCGTGTTTGGAGGAGGATTGAGAATGATGTGTTTGCGTGTGCGTGTGTGTGGACTAATGCATAAATGTGTGCCTACATAATTTATTTTTCTAATGAAAAATGCCAAATTTACTATATTTAGCATCTCTTAAGGTAAAATAGCAAGGGTCTATGAAGTGCAATGCTGTTAAGTAAGAATTTGGTAGTTTTGCTGTCATGTCACAAAGTGAGAGCAGTTGATCAATACTAGATAGAACATAAAGTTCAAATATATTACCCATCGTCAGCTGAACATCCATTGTAGATGTCTAAAGTTAATGATCTGCACTGAGTGTGTCTGGCGCACTGCATGCCTCCTCACTTGAGGAAATTTATGTTAATCTGCATAGAGGGGAGGCACTATGGTAATCCCAAAGCTTATGATATGGCTTAAATGTGGATCCCTCTGCTCTGGTAAGGAGTGAATGTATAAACCATTGTAATTACAACCACCAACGTGAAAACTTCTTTAATTTTGGGACAAAAATTCTACCTTTCAAAATAATGACTGCGCACCTGTGTGTTTTTCACCAATGGGCCCAAGACAGTTTAAGTGAATTAAAATACTTAAAATATTTTTGTCTAAATATTTTATTTTAAATGTCTTGATTTATTTCAATTAAACTGAAAAAAGGGGAAATTGGAGGATACAATACATCAAATAATAGCCTTTTCTCTAGTTATCCTAACTCATATTCAAGCTTTAATTTTTTAAATTTAAATTCTTAGGTACTATTCATTTTTACTTGAGCTATAAACTTAATTTTCTCACACTGTGAAATTATAATATAATAAGTAAATGTCAGTAAGAAAAAAGAACATTTTTTTCCTTCCCTGTGGGTGAAGTCAGCATTACAGCAGTGAGGAGGTCGAATGAATTAAAGCAAGTCAACCAAATCACCTCATCAAATCAGCCTGTTCCATATACTCGTAACTCACTTGATATTGACAATGGAGCAGTTCCAGCTTTTATTATTTTACATTCAACTGTAAAATTGTTTTCAACCTTCTACTTGCAGTTATAGCAGTGTTTTTATTCCAGTTTTCCTTGTGGCATGTGTTCACAAGGACATATTGACAGGTACAATGTAGCTGGTTTGCTTTCATGATACACTTTCATGATATTAGGCTATATTTAGAGTTCAGTCATAATGCACTGCATTATGATTGAATGGATAATGTCAGCAGTAACGATAAAGAGAAATGTACTAGGATTAAATTGATTTCAAGTGCTTGCAAGGAGAAAAAAAAATTGTGTGTGTTAAAATGACATGTACTTATATAAAGAACAAACAAATGGCGATCCGTTTTTATGCATAGATTTTTGTGAGCAAAGCAGCTAATCAAGCAGTCTGTGACTGACTTCAAGGATGAATGAAGGAGCACTTCAAAGGTGCAGTCCAGTGGTTAAGGGGTGAAACTAATGTCAAATCTAAAGCCAATTAGGATGCTATTCATCCAGAGGGTTATGGCTTCTTTCAAAAATTCTCCACTTCCCCTTTGGTGCTTATTCAGTTTCAATTACAAAATGTCTTGGTGGCAGAGAGGAGGTGTTTTGATATCTCCTTCCCAAAGCTTATAATATTTGCTGAAGAAAACTCAATTTTGTGCAATGAGCCACAGCTTGAATGGATGTTTGCCCCTGAACTTTACTAGCACCCCAAAACTACGCCAATTGAAAACTCTTAAAAGAAACATACCTTTGCTTTTGTAAATAGAGAATCAGATGCCTGATTAAGCCTGGGTTTGACCAATACTAATCTACTCTCCAGAGATCAAAAACACAGCTGTATAGTTTTCTCTGCTCTGGATAAATGAATCTGGGGCTCATCAGTTGCCAATGAAAACCAGGCAAAAAAAGGTATCTTGCTCACTTGGATAATATGAAGGTTTTTTAAACATTGCTTACCCTGCTATAACACCAAATATGCAACACGCATTTATGTTGAACGAAGGACATTATGTTAAATTGACGTATCTTTAGGCCGGTTTTATTCAGTGGAGTATTAGGGGGGGGGTTTCTGAACCAGGATGTTATTAACTTTTCACTGTAGAGAATAATGTGTAAAAACATAATGTTGTGCAAACTCAGTTAACAAAGTTCATTCTCACTTTTAAAATCCTATTTGGAAATTGGTAAAAAGCATTTAGATTAATAGTTTGTTGGGTTTTTTTTCCTCGTTGTTTTGTTGTTATAGATGTATTCAAATTCCAAAGAAGTCCATAACATCAGAGTTAGGTTCTTTTTGAAGAAGTGAATAAATGAATGTCTTTAAAGATAACCCAAAAAAGTATTATATACTTCATTTGAAACGATTAAGAGACCCATATTTGTGCAGTGTCTTATGAGTGCTGTGTTAGTCACCAACACACAGCATGACTCCAGTTTGATACAAACAAAAGCAATGCTCTGATTCTCTCTTCTAACTGCAAATATTTCTGTAGCAATCAGTGTCAGTGTAAGTATTGTTGCTCTCCACATAACCATAATCCAAATCTCATCATCTCAAAAATGATCTTTCCTTTTCAACATCACTGACGGTGTCTACAGTAGTTTGCTTGGGGGCGTTCTACACTGTTGCTTATTTCAGCCGTTTAATAATTGAGAAGCTGGTGTCAGCCTGGTTTAGTTTGATGAAAGTGCCATCTTGCTGGTCGGCGCAGCTGGCTGTGCCTTTCATTACGGCTGTGTGCAGCACCAGCAGTCCCTTTTGGATGGCAATGGAGAGGAACAAAAGCTAGCACAACACATTTACTCTGGTGT
This sequence comes from Etia nguti, assembly GCA_015106755.1. Lineage (NCBI taxonomy): Eukaryota > Metazoa > Chordata > Actinopteri > Cichliformes > Cichlidae > Etia > Etia nguti. The sequence continues at coordinate 55,346 of VUQG01043787.1, read as the reverse complement.
GGCTATAATTTGGTGAGGTATTCTGACTGACACGGCATGGCATCAAAGCCCAGCAGGAGACAAGTCGGTGTCTTTTTAACTTACATCCTAAAGATTTTGAGGCAAGAAACTCAACACTTAAAAGCCTGTGCAGCTCCAGAGATTTTTTTTTTTTACACAGGTTGAGGTTAGCTGCAGGTATGCATAGCGTTTGCTGATATCACCAAAATGGATCAGTAATACACCTTGTACAGAATCCAAATATGGGCAGGTCTCTCATGTAGGAGTTGTGGAAAATTTACAGCTATGGGGGAAAAAAACGGCTTTAAATGTGGTGCCTAAATGATAGCAAGCATTACCACAAAAAGAAATTAAATACAGCTTATTACAGGAAGCTCATATGTGTGGGTATACTCTGCTTTTCTACATCCACAACTATCATCCTATTTATCTTATTAAAACTTCCCTTGAAGCATTTTATTACAGCCCTGGTAGGCCTAATGACTCATTGTTTCTATACCAAAATAGTGATGTTCATAAATCTTCAAAGTAGTGAATGCTGAAGTTTAATTTACATAATACCATTACATTAATAGGCGGCAGGAAGTTTAAAGCATAAATGAGTGACTCTTTTAAATATTATAATGATAATCTTTGCCTTCTGATTTATTTTGTTGCTGATCACGTTCGGTTGGCAACACAATGCTGTATGGGTTCAGCTACTTTGAAATATTAGAAAAGTCTAGGCTATGGAATAAAATGGAATAGTCTTTGTTATAACACTGAATACGTTCTAAAATTATTTTCTAAATCCTTGGAATGCCTTTTAAACGATAAAAAAATCATACCCCACTTAATACACAATTTATTATAATTACCTAAACTGGGGAAAAAAATCAATGTCATTTAAGAAATATAATTTTGCTGTCAGCAGTAAAACAACTATTAACTAAAGTTTAATTAACTATCAGTTTATATTGTGAAAGGTCAATTAAACATATCCTGACATACAATTATAAGAAGAAGATAGTAGTAAAACATTTGTGGACAGCAAGCATATGGTTGCACTGTGAACATTACATCATGCTGCTCAGCTCTGTGGCTATAACATAGCAGTACACAGTTTGAACTCATTGTATTCCGTTTTGGTGTTGATAAAGTTGATAATTCTGCCCAGACAATGAAATTCACAGACTCTGTCTGCGAGCTATAATAACAGGCTTTACGAACTGGTTCAACCCTTCTATTTATTAAAAAAAAGATGTTTTGCTGCATTTCAAAAACCATTCACTTTTTAAAGACTTCAAAACATAAACTAACTTCAACTTGGGCTTGTTTGTGATCCTCCTACATGTTGACAGGTTATAGAATAGTACAAATCGTTACACATACCTACAGGACAGTTAACATAAATAATACTGGAAATGCAGATCTTAATCTTAAGAGCCCATTGTATGTATTTTTGGTAAACAGTTGTAATGATTTTAATCTTGTACATTATTGGTGTTGTATGTGTGTGGAAAGGCAATCACACGTGTTTAAAATACTGTTATAATAGCACGTGCACCTTCGAAGGGAATAGTAAGTGGATAGAAATGTTGCTTTGACATAAACAGTCGCTAAAACAGTCTAAGAAATCAACATGAGGTGAGTGACGTTTGATTGTCCCATAGGAGAAACTGCAAAAGTCGATTTGGCAGTTCATTTTCTCATTGGTCTTTCCTCAAGCGATCCCTGCTTCTGGGAGATACTGTGCTGGTACCCTACCCCCACCCTTTACCTCAAGATGGCTCTGAGAGAGAAGGATGTCACACAGTCAGCCCCAGCGTACACTTTGCATGTCCCCTGGCTAATTTCCCCTCTAGTCCCGTTCCACTTGACAGGCGTTCTTCCAAAAACCATTTAGAAGAACACTTTCATTTTCCGCTCTCTCTCCCCTTTACCTCATCAGCTCTAAGGAACCATTAAGAGCTTAAGTGCAAGCAGGCATACACTACTGAGAAAGATCTCAATGAATATACAGTAAGTCTCACACCCCTGATTCCAGTTTAGTCATTTGCTCCCTCACTTCCCCCCCTGCCCCAAATTCTCCCTTGCAGGCACTAAAACAGCTTTTAATGTGTGCATCATGCAATCCTCTCTGGTCTTACATTATTAAATTCATCATTTCTGTGATCGAGCAAGATAGAGTTTAAAGTAACTGAATTATTAAGAGGTTTTTTGGTCTATAGTAAGCTTTCTGTCTGTTTTCTCTTGTTTTTTTAAACTTTTTTGTCTTATGCTCCAGAGAGCAAGATCCTGCTGCTCCTGTCAGCCAATAACTGAACCTCTTTTAATGGAAACGGAGGGCTAATGAGGGAGCGATATGTGTTTCTGGCTGCACGGCCCAAGTATTTTTCCAGTTGACAGAACAGAGAAAAGCTGCAAAACATCTTACTCTATCATCATTTAAAATGGCGGACAGTTGGAACAGCTGCTTGTATGACAAGGCCAAGAAGCCCCTTGGTGAGAAGTATTTCCACTTCTTCAGTGCAACAAACCTCTCAGCCCTCTCAGAGGGACAATTTCATGCCCTCGTCCCTCGATTGCTGGGTCATCCTCAAAAGAACTCCCAGCAAGGTTGTGCTGGATGATGATGCATGTACTAAAATGTTGTAGACGTGATTCTGCACCCTAGGCACTCCCTCCTATCTCACATGGAGAAATGCAGTCATACACACTCAACACAAACCCCAGTGAGTGGTGTATTCTTAGCAGCATCTGGAGCCTGATTTGGCCCTGAAGCTAAGACAAATAAGGATCTTCTGTTTTACTGGATATCACACCAAAAACAGAGAGGAGATTCTATAGTATATTTTCTTAAACAGGTTTTAGACTGAAAAGGGGAAAACAGCTCAGTGGCACCTTATATAAAAGATCCACCCCCGCGTTTGCCCTAAATTGAATTTTCTAATCTGCTACCTGCCCCCTTCCTCCCCCTTCTTCTTGCCGTTGGCTTTGGCAGCCACTGTATACTTCATCCTCAGATAACAGTAGCATCAACCCACCCACCTTCACTTGTTCTGTCAAAAACACACAAACATCTTGTTTTGCTAGAGTCTTAATAACTGCAAAGCTGGCACATGTACATACACGTACTAAAATGTGCAGATACAAAAATGAAAATCAGGATAACTCACTATGTCATCACATTCACGGCAGAGGCAAGTCAAAAAAGATATTAACATACGTAACTAGACACAGTGACACAGGTAAATTGTGTAGTAATTATGCAATATAATACTTACGAGATCTGTTAATTAAGCATTTAACTGACAAAAGCAAGGATAAAGAAAATAAAGGTAGGGAAAAAAAGGTAAGTAGCTTGCAACAAATGTTTCTGGCCATTCTTGAACTGAAATAGTCTATAGCAGGCAGTCTTGGCATATTAAATGCCTAGACTTCCGCGGCACATATGTAAGTTAGTGAGCAATAGCAAAAAAATAAAGGTTCAATATATTTTTATTCACCTGTCTTAATGTCACACTCATATGCCATATGCGTTTCATATCATTTACTGCCTTAAACTGAATCAATCAATAGATCAAAAATGAATGGGCAGCTGATAAGTTGCTAGTTCTTGTCACCTTTATAGTCAGCAGGATTTATTTCAACAACACCCATCTAGTCGAGAGCGTGTCTGTTTCCTGCCAGAAGCCACAAAACCTCATTAAGTGTCATCACACAAAAAAGGGGATTTCTTTTTTTTTTTAAATGAAACTAACTTTTTAAAAATTTTAATATTACTTAAAATTAAGCCACACAGTATGAAATTAACTTCAAAAATGAATCTACTTTGTATTGACTTTCCATTTGCCTGCAGTGCTAGTCTTGCAGAATACAGCAATTCATCTCCAGCACCCTTCTTCATCCTGGTCCTATTTAATACAAGTAAATGGGTGTAAATGGGTGTGGAAAACAGTGCCTTAAAGCTAGTGAGGCAATAAGATTTTTGTGTGATTGGCTAAGTAGTTAATAAACAACTCACACAAGACGTTGTCCTGGCTTTTTATTGCTGGTACTCTCAGTAGTTGTTAACCAGAAACTTGTAGCCGCTATTCTCCATTCTTTGAAGAAACAATAGTGTCTTGAGAAAAGATTTTAAAATTAAGTTGGAATCCTGAGCTGTGGGATAAAGTGTGTTGCCTTCAGTTGAGGTGTTTCTCAATTGTATTTGAGAGGGTTTTCTTTGCAGCATTGTGCGGCTGAACAAAACTCCAGCAATAAACTAGCATGCAAATGCCAAGATGGAGATATGCATATGGTTTGTCGGGATGAGACTGCTGATTCTTCATATTAGGTTTAGCAGAACAAATTTTTTCAGGTAGAGAATTGTGAAGTGCAGTCAATACATGTGTCTTTCTACCAAACAGTGTGGCGAGGAGTGATAGTAGCACAAAATCCACATGTACATTTTTGATTTCAGCTTAATATGAATACCAGTATGGAAACATTCTCATTCACAAGGGTGTCAAATACTTGCATTTTCAAAGCCAGTAGCATCAGACTGATATACACAAGGTTTCCTTTGGCATTGGTGTCTTGATCAGCCTGAGCGTTGTACTATATAGTAAGTTCAACATTCTAAGGGCACTGCTAGTTCTAGGTTGACTGGCTAAGTTAACTCACTGAGTTAATCCAGGGAAATTGCTACAGCCAGTGCAATGTCGAAGGACAAAAATAAAAAAGTATGATATTTCAGTCTGGACCAAAGCAGCAGACCAACCGTCCACTACAGGGCCTAAATATGCTGTACTTTATGGAGCTGAATCTTTTTTTCTTCTTCATGATGATCCTTGTAATCGTCTTTCAAACCCTCACAATGAATCTTTACTCATTAGTTGGAGCCCTGTAGTGTAGCATTCTAATTCTGCAGGGAATAAGCATCCACAACTATCTTCTCATTTGTCTTATTAAAACTTCCCTTGTAGCACCTTTGATTCCTCATTGCTGTTTTATTGCCAACTGTGAAGCATTTGAGTTTAGAAAATGTGAGAAAATAAAGGCTGAAGGAAGTCAGCTGGAATGAAAATGTGGAACAAGGAGGCACTATGCCATTTGTGCTATTTATATCATTAAGAGGTTGGTGGCTAATGTGCAGCCAGGCAAGGAATCCCATGAAATCCCCTCTATGTAGAGAGAGCATGGCTGTAGTACCATAAGAGGGTTTACGGCAATGACCAGTATATCCTAACAAGTTGTCTGTGCTAGACAGACTGTACCCTATGAACCTTGAAACTGTGTGAAGGTAGGGTCTAGTCATAAAAAAATACTTCATTATTCTCTTCGAAAGACATAGGATAGAGTAATTAATTGTGTTTCAATAGTTTGAACTGCACAATGCTTTTTGGTTATGAAATCTCAAAGAGTTATTTTGGGCTCCAAGGCCTATCAGGTAAAAAAATATTAACCAATTCCAACTGTTACATAAATTTTGACAATAAGTACGATTTTATTTTTGGCTTCTTTGTGCATTGCTTATATAATAAGAATGGAATAGGACTGCAACTTTTGTGCAGTGTTTTTTTGTTAGGTTTGTGTGTGTGTGTGTGTGTGTGTGTGTGTGTGTGTGTGTGTGTGTGTGTGTGTGTGTGTGTGTGTGTGTGTGTGTGTGTGTGTGTGTTGTGTGTGTGTGTGTGTGTTTTCCCAGGTGGCCAATATTGCTGTTTGACTAAAGCACTTAAACAGAATTGCTTCAGTAGAAAAGGACTAGAATACCTTAAGTCCAGTCTTCATGCAACACCACAAAGTCAGCACAAACAACCTCAGGCTCAGACCGAATGCTCAGAATGCTGGAGGTAATGCGATTAAAGAGGTCAGTGACACATGGTCACATCTGTTCTAATTAATATTTTTTAAAAAGCAATCAATTATTTTGATGTCATTTATTTTTTATTGGTCGTTTTAATATAATCGATTAAGATACCTGTCAAGTTGATTTATTTTACAGAAGATGATAGCAGTTACACTGACATTGAGCCAGTTTGGTTTAAAGTGAAATAGACATTTTAAACTGAATTAAGTCAACAACGAAACATCAAGGATTTTGATTTTATTCATTTTTTAAGACATTATATTTAAATGTAATTTCATCTGAAGATCTTGGCAGTAACAGGAATAATGAGTAGACCCGGTGTTATTTTTTTAAATAAAATAACATTTTTTATTGGAAAAAAAATTTGAATAAAGTGGTGTTTGGATTTTCAGTTGGCATTCTCCTTTTTATTGCACTGATGTGAAGATTTCACTTGAAGCAGGACGATGTCAAAAAATTGGCAAGTTTCTCTTAAAGGATTTTTTTTTATTTGAATATAATAAACAAACCTTGAATAGACTGGCAACCTGTCCAGGTGTATCCAACCTTTTGCGCTAAGACAGCTTCCCCAACACAGAAGACGATGGATGGATGGATGGATGGATGGATGGATGGATGGATGGATGGATGGATGGATGGGGATACTCTGAATTGCCATCTCTTCCAACGTCCCTCCAGCAGTTATAACCTTTACATGGTGCTTCATTACTAAGGCTGGATGGACTTCCTTAAACTCAAGAAGAAACAGCAGCATCATGTGACATGTTTACAAACCTCTACCAACAAAGATCTCAAACTAGCTCACATTTCTTCTTTATTTAAATAAAGGAAGTCCAGTACATAATCAACCTTAGATATTACCCCTGTGCACTAACCTTGATAACCTGGTTTCAGGTAGCATGCAATGCACTTTTCAGAAGCGATGAAATGTCCTCAGACTGAGACATTCATTCATGAAGATCTTAAATCTTCATTATCTGAGTTTTTTGTTAATAACGTGCAGCTGTTTTTATTAATCCCTTCTTCATTGTCTTGTTCTGTTGTTTCAGTCTGCTGGTTGTGTTCTCCCATTCATTTCAGCTTTTATCCTCGCAAAGGATATGTTCATTTTTACCTGGTTAAATAAAGATTAAAATCTAAAATATATTTAATGCAAAATTTTCATGACTTGTAAAACTCTTTTAGTCATTCAAAATTTGACATAAAAAACTAATTATTTTAGTATATTTAGGATAGTTTTGATCACCCTGTTGCCCCCATGATCTGTACAGTCTCTGTGAGAATAGTGCAGACTTCCTCGCTTCTCATCGTCTCTGTTACTCCCTGGATGACGCTGTCCGTCTCCCCGTTGCCAAGCAACAGAGCAGCCACTGTCAAAGAATTCTGGGGGATGTTTAGGCAGCGGCATGCTGAGGGGGAAGGAGTGTGTGTGTGTGTGTGTGTGTGTGTGTGTGTGTGTGTGTATGAGAGTGTGCGTGTGGTTGTGATGGTGGCAACGAAGAAGTAAGAGGGTAAAGTGAATGTATTCGTCTGAGTGCAAAGGATGCACTCAGTTTTGCATTTACCGGAGAATTTTCTCTTAATCTTTTCATTTCAGTCTTTACACCACTTGGTGATTTCTTTAAGATTTATTTCATGATCCAACATTTTCCTACTCTTACAAATTGAACCTCAGATCTCTGATGAGTCAACTTTTCTTTTAGTTATTTGCACCCTTAATGGTTTGGCTGCCCGACTGCAAAGAACAAGATCCCATAATTTTCATTGGCTATATAAAGAAGCTGAAGACATGTACTCAATGACATGTGATAAACAAATGTGCTTATGATAATGGGAGACTGTGTGGCGCGTAATTGGTTTTGAATGAAAGTACAACTGCATGCCTCTTGTCTGGCCTTAACACTTGCAAAGCACTATCACTTTCTCCACTAGATATTATAAGCTGCCATAAACAAGATCATCTTACACAATACAGTGCACCAGCAGGAAGATTTATGGCCTGAGAATTTTTGTTTGTCCTTTAAGTCTTTTTTAAAAAAACTCTCCTTTCAATTTACCTCTTTGTCCGTTTGACTCCACGTCCTGGCTTGCCTGAGCAGCTAGTCCACAATAAATTGCAGTGACATTCCCTGCAACAGTGTTGCCTCTCTTTCTAACCTCTTTACTCTCCTACCTCTGTAGCTGGCAGCAAGGAGGAGATGCCTTCACCAGAGGAGGTTTATTTTAAGGATTCCCCTGTCGCCTTTGTCCTCCCTCTCATCTCCATCTCTCGACGGGATGGTTTCATAGCCCACCTCGCTGATTGGGCCTCCCTGTCCCCTGCCAGGCCTTTTAGCCAGCGGGTTAAACATTGATTTGTGAATGGAGGGAAGCACAGTGGCCCCTGCATGGAGCGCACCAGTCCCCTACTGTTTCTGTGTACACACACACACACCCCTACTATACGCCACCAAGACCAACAGCCAACGTGAAAGCTTCTGAGCTAAAAGGCTTTAATTCAACAGCTGATGATGGCTGATGGTGTTTTTACTTTTTTTTGCCAAATGCTATCTAGCCTTTATTTTGACCAAATCACCTAAAAATGGTAATTAACAGTTAGAAAAGTAAAGCTTGTCTTATGCACATTCTAAAAGGTTTGCAGAGCTGCAACAACAGAAAGTTTCAGACCAAAAGAAACTGTGTCACAGATGTCTCTGTGATGCAATATATGTTTAATATAACCAAGAAGTCAGTCTTTTTTTTTTTTTTTAATCCATACATACCT
>VUQG01043787.1:15563-37693 GCA_015106755.1 Etia nguti | reverse complement strand
TGTGATGTGGTGCACAGGTAATCATCTTACTGAAACCTACAACCTGAAGGCTAGACTCTCCCTCCTCAGCATTTCAGCAGTTTTAGCTGCTGGAAAGATGCTGTTTTAAAGCTCCCCTACACAATGTTCCACAAAATGCAGAAATGCTCCCATAGAGTTATTTTGATCATATTTGAAAGTTTGTTTGTTTTTGTTGCTCTCTTTTTTTCAAATGACAGTGTAATGTAATGAATTACATATCTAGATCAGGTGTGTCCAGTGCACTCACACAGAGTCTCCTTGGACGAATAGCTCGGGTCGTTCCTTCAGCAGGTTCCTTTGGATCCAGACCAGCAGCTGCTTCATGTCCCCTATAAAACACACACACACACACACACACACACTTACACTTGCACGACTTCACAAGACGCTAGGCTCCTGTCCTGGAGAATTACCCTAAGCCTAACCATAGCTAATATTCACTTAATCTAAAGAGAGACTGCTTACGAAAATGCAATGCTTTACATATTGAGGACTTATTTTTGTGCCCAAAACAGAGGCCGGTCCCCACTGTGTGACTGTGTAAACAGATTTATGTCTTATGTGCATACACACAGACACAGACACACACACACAGGCAGACGACAGGGGTCATAGATCAAGGGTTAAGGGTCAAGGTGCATGATTCCAGCCCCCTGGTCGATGTGACGCGACAGAGGCACCAGAAGGGACAGGAAGTGTGTGTGTGTGTGTGTAGGTGCATGTATATTTATGAGTGTATGTTGGGGGAAGGAGAGGACACTGAAAATGGGGGAAGGTTGACTGATGTCAACGGCCAAGAGCAACATTTTTCACCTTGGTAGAAAGAAATAAAAGAAATGATTTTAGTGTATAAATGATAAAATGGGCAATCTAAAGCCTGAGTTTTATTGTATTAAAATAGTAAGGAAAAATGTAAATACATAGATTTCTTTCAAATCATGAAGGACTTTAATAATATAATTTTTTCTGAAACTTTGTAATTACGGTGATTTGTTTTTTTAAGTACAGAACAAACAAAATCAAACGCAAAACCAGATTTTCAGAGTAACAATTTTGCTGTCACACATTAAATGCAATGTCTGAGCTTGAACATCACCGTTGCTTGAATTTTCTATGAGTCTGACCTCTTGAACAATCAGATTGACCTTCCCTTAACAATAGGCTGAGCCAATGACAGCCACAAAAGGCAACGCCAACGAGAGATTTTAGAGTAAATCCCTGCTAAATGAATAACAATGAATATATATTAGAGTTATGGCTCTCTTTAACGTTAAGATTCAAGATGTCTGGGTGTTAGCTTGGGTTCGTTTAAATATGCTGTACTGATCTAACGTGGGCACACAAAACAGCAACAGAAGGAAAACACGCATGCAATCACATAAATTGATTATTTTCTTATGAGTGTTTTCTGGTTATGTGTCTGCGTGTTTGTGTGTGTCAGATCAAAGCTGTCTACTTGACGTACATTAGGGTTGTCGAATCGTGATAACACTTCAGAGCCGATCTGCAATCGGTGATAGCCATATGATACACACACGCGTACGCACAGACGCTTCGTCAACTAAGCAGAAATGGCCTTCTTGACCAGTTTACACAGGAGCAAAAGAACAGAGGAGACGAGGGGACGGAAATGTACAAGGAGAAAGGGAGAGAAATAAACAATGCAGAGGAAGAACAAATACTCTAAAGCGAGGAGTGCGGCAGCACATATGGGGACGAGTGGATGACACTGAGTCCTCCAAAGCCAGGTGTAAAGAGAAGAATCTGTACCAGGTAGGCAATGAATCACTCAGAGATCCGAGAGTTCAGCCGGCTCAAAGGCAGAGCTAAAAATCATATTAACACGGCACAAAGGCTGCAGGTTTGACATTCAATAGACTCAGAAAATGCAAGCATAATACTGAACGATCACAGGGAGGCAAATTTGGATTTGCTTTACTTTTTTTAGTGCATTCTGCTGAAATTATAATGCACACTTTCATTTAGCATTTAGCAGGATCCAGAGTAAGAGATTACACAGAGACAGGCATTGCAATGGGGCTCATGTGTTACTATGTAATAAAAAGAGTTCAGGGTTTAATTGTTATTATATTCATATTCAGTGAATAAAGTAACACATAAAAGATAACATTAAAAAATATCTATATCTATGTATATCTATATCTATATCTATATATATATATATATATATATATATATGTATACACACACAAACACACACACATATATGTGTATAAAAATATTGAGATTTGCAAAGGCATGAAATGTGATGCATAAGATCTTTGGGAGTGAGGTCAGGCACGTGCAGTTTCAAGCCTGTGTGCAAAGTGTTCAGGTTAATTGTAGAGCTGTCTGCCAACTCAGTAGTATAATGACAGAGCTAGTTTTCTGTGGTTGCAGGACTTCATATAAAAAAAGAAATACCTCCCCTTTGCAACACGCGCACACACACACACACACACACACACACAATGTACAAGGCAGTGAATATTGACCTGCACCTCTGTGGGGCTAAAAACAGAACTAATCACTACAGCAGTCATAACTCCTTCTTTGTGGTGCCCTTTTTTTTTTTTACACTCCTGCCTGCCTTTGCCTATTAGTATTTTTCTCCACCATTACCCCTTATTCACGCTTTCATCCTCTCAGCCATTTACTTTTTTCTTTGCCTCTCTCTTTCTGCATCTCTCTCTTTCTCACACACACATACACTCATAAAGGCAATCTTCCCCCCTCTTTCCCCATCACTTATATCCATTTTTTGCCTCTTCTTTTATATTCCAGTCTTTAAACAAACAGGCAAACATGCTAAAAGTTGCACATAGAAATTAAAGCAGGGTTGCTGTAGCTCAATATACAGATTAGTGATAATTCAGACTTTAATCAATTAAACTTTTTTGTTTTGTTTTGTTTTGTTTTTTTAAGAGAAAACATCAGGCACTGCCTTTTCAATCGATTTCTTGTAAAATGTTACACAGGCCTACAAATATAAATCAACCCCGGCCTGAACCCAAAAGAAAGACTTATACGGATGCCGTGCTTTACAGTAAAGTGACGATGTATAGAAATAAGGTTGGGAGATGAAAAAGGAAAAGATGGAGGTTGCGGAGAAGCTTCGAGGTTAAGGCTATACGGTCCAGGTAGAGGGGGAAAAGAAAATGAGGGACCAACCAGACAAGCCAGAGAGAAAGTGCGTCACAAGCTCGTAATGCATCCTGGGATTGCGGCGTTGCGTGGGTGAAAAGCAGACATGGAGGGAGGGGAGAGAAAAGGCGCCATTTTGATGTCGGTTTAAAACCATTGCTGCTTTTTTTCCTTCCTTTTGTGCTGGCCTTTTTTTATTTTTTGCTTTTCTGCCTTTGTGCAATTACGACAATCATGCGAGTGGGATGAGCTATCCATCTTTTTGCTGATGTGAGGGGCAAAATTGGTCTGGTCCTTAGACCATGGGGGTTTTGTTGCGTGAGACAGGGTTAGATAGAGAAAGAGAGGGGGTGGGGTTTTTCAGTTGAGGGTCATCAATCACCGGCTGGGGTCAAAAAAGAAATACGAAGGATTCAGAACCAATTATATCTGTCCCAGTTGCACCCTCTCTGAACCCACAAACACTCTCACACACACACTCAGATGTCTGCTGGTTTGTAGCAACATTCCCAGGATCAGCAAACCTACTGAGCGAGGCTACGCCTAAGATCACGAGAAGCGAACAGATCCGAGAAATGTTGTCAGAATGTGTGTACACCTGTGTCTTTAAAACCCAGAGCTATGCTATAAAGCAAAACCTCACCTCTCTCTTTCTCTTTCTCACACTCTCTCACTCACACACACACACACACACACACACACACAGAGGGGTCAGCTGGCACAGCAAGGTCACATGAAGCTGACATTCCCTGTTCTGGTCAACTTTTGTCTTTTTGTTGTCGTGGTAACGTCAGCACCATGGATGAACACCCTTTGTTTAAACAAATACCAAAGACACATATTTCTCTGGTTTGTCCGCGCTTCTGTGACACGCACACATACTTTTTCAATAAATGTACTACTCATTTTAACATCTAAGCAGCCAAATTTTTACTATACTCATTCTCCTCAATGACCCTGGTCCTAAGTTGATTTTTGGGGAGGAAAAATTCAAGCTGAAGGCAGGTTTTCCTTTCCTCCAGGCTGAATGAATGACCTGTATTAATCCAATCAGTTTGGAGCCAAAGGTAGAAAACTTGCAATGTAGAAATAATCAAATAATCACCTGTAATTATTTCAGTTCTATTTTGTTTGTGTCCCCTATTTTCTTTATGTAACTTTAAATCCCTGCCTATCCTTTCCAAAGCAGAAATTAGACATTTTTGCACATTAAAAAGTTATCATTAACACATACATAGGATTACAAATTGCCCACTGTGGACAAACCAAGGCAGTGCATCTGTGCACTGGTAGACAGAGGACCACTCTGTGCATCAAAACATAAAGACTGATAAGTGTACAGTTTCTTCTTCGACAGTCAACCACCATGAACACATATCGGGTACTAGCAGCTTTCTTTGATTTGTCAGAACTCAGAAACAATGCTATGGTCCTTTAAGTTTAATGGACACTGATGCAAACAGTGGAAGTCTCTTTAGGCGCTAATTTTGACATGTACAAACAGAGGACCGGTGATACTTACAAGGTTCTGACTGGCTTGGAAGAGTCACGTGATGCTTCTTCACACCATTAAATAGCAGCTCTGCTCCTCCTCTATACAAAGAAAGAGCAGATATGCAAATAAAGAATGTGTGTTTGGCACTTCATCGAATAACTAGCAAAGCTAGGCATTTTTAACTTTCAACTTAACTTTAAAATAACAGTAACAACATAGAAAAGGTAGAACAGAAAGGACTTTGGGAAAAAACATTTTTTTTAAAAGGTAAAACAAATGACTACAAAAATGAGTAAAGAAATAGATGATTACATCTTGTACAGTTTAATTAATATGTAAGGTAATTTTATTTGCAGTCTCTGGCAGATTGATAGTGATTGTAGAGCCAATAAAATCAGACACAGTGACACCGTCACCCCTCAGTGGAGAAGACATAAATCTTATGTAACCTCCACAGTGCTGTGAAACAACATTACTTGTGAATTGTGTATATTATCTATTCAATTCCTTTGTTTTTCTGCTTTAAAGATTATGCTGCCAACTTAGGCCTCAATCACTGATCAGCCCGTGTCTGAATTACCTACTAAAATAAAATTGCTAATCAGTTTCAGCGGCTTTGGTGTTCATGAAATGAACAACTGGTCCACTAGCAGGGGCAACAATGAGGTAACCTGCAAAACAGGAATGGATTTACAGGTGGGCCCACTGATATTTTTACCTCTTCATCTTTTCAGACTGTTTGTTTAATAGTTTTGCATTTGGGTGTCACTACTGGTAGTTGTGAGGTGATACCTGGACCCTACAGAGGTTGCCCAGGTAGACCAACCCCTTCAGGATGGTACATCAATACATGCCATTGCCAGAAGGTTTGCTCGGTCTCTCAGCATAGTCCCAAGATCATGGAGGAGATTCCAAGAGTCAGGCAGTTACTCTAGGAGAGCTGGACAAGGCCATAGAAGGTCCTTAACACATATCTGGTCCTTTGTGCAAGGAGGGACATAGAGAGGACTGCCAGTACCCTGCAACATGACCTCCACCAGGCCACTGATGAGACTGTTTATGCTTCTTTAGTCAGAGACAGACTTCAATTTGCTGCAATGAAATTTAGCCTGCTGCTTCTTTTTTTAAATCACTTTGATTTTCACATTGTCTTTGAATTAAGCCCTTTGCAGGTTGATAATTTTCATTGCATTGTATTTAGTTACATTTTTTTGTGGCTAGTGATGTAATACAGCTTCATGGCAGTGTCCTTTCTTTTTTTGGACTATCTGAAGATGTTCTGTGGGAGCACAGTAGATTGATGGATAGCACCGTTGCCTCACAGAAAGCTAGGTTCAGATGTAATTTAAGTTTGTATATTTTACCCATGCGTGCATATGTTCTCTCTGGGTATTCCAGCTTCCTCCCAGAGTCCAAAGACATACTGTCATTAGGTTGCAAATGTATTGTCACTGGATGAAGGCAAGCAATAAGAACTTGACAGTTACTTGCAAGGATCCTGCAAATGGAACTGCCACTGTGTAGCAGAGCCATCGGATCGCTACACTGTAGTTCAGGTTTTTCCTGGAATTTGTGATCTGTTTGCATCTTAGAAAACCACATTATGTGTGCTTAGATTTGATATTGCTTTCTTTCAGTTTGCACTTGTATCAGTCTAGTACAGCTAGTCTCAATTTTTTATTTTCCCAAGCTATTCCGACTCTAGCCAGAGTCTGAGGTTCACAGCAGTCGTTGAAAGTACTTCTACTGGTTATCTTATACTCAGCATTCTAGATGAATCTTACTGACCGAGTTTGCCAGTCTAGTACCAGCCAAAAAGTGATTTACAATGTTTCTATGTATTTTTTATGCTTAATATCTTTTTCTTAAATAGACTGAAATGAACAGGATTTATGAATGGGTTACATATGAAATGGAGATAAAACAAATTAATGTTTTGCAAGTATGTTTATGACTCTGTGTTATTGTACCTACATCAATCTAGTCCTTTTCGGTCACTAATGTTTATAGAACTGTGATGTTATATTTCTTTCGATGTCTGCAGCCCTCTTGGCCATATTCCTCTTAAAAATAATACATTTTAATGTCAATGAGACTTTCTACCCGGATAATAAAAAAATAAAAAAAGTCAATCTGTTAAAAACTGACTGCAGCTTCGTCCTTGTGATAGAAACGTTCTTTCGAGCTCAAGATTACTTGATATCATTCATGAGCGATATGTTACATTGACATATTTTTTGACATTTTTTTATTTTACTTTTTAGTTTTTTGGAATACCGGAAATCACTTTTTGGTACAACATCGAGGAAGACTCCGTGCTGAGTAAACAAGCATCTAGCAGTGAAGGAGGCAGTCGGCTGGCAGGACTTTGCACTATAGTAGTTTTCGGTTGTGCAGCTGTGTAACCTCACATGAGAGCGTTTTCTCCCTGTTCACACGATAAGCGTCTCAAGCTGACAGCGAGGCTCTGTCTGTGTAACTCAGAGACACACACACACACACACGGTAGTCCCTTACCCAAACTCCAGATGAATCGCTACGGACGCTGCCATATTGTCGGCACATGCAGGAAGTATTGGAGGGGAAGTCGGAAATGACGTATTTGGAACCGTCAAATTATTATCATTTTCTGTCAAATCACGTGGAGACGTAACGCAATCTGTAGGCCAATTATTTTTAAATGATACATTATTATTATTATTATTATTATTATTATTATTATTATTATGCACACTGACTACAATTCCGTAGGAAACAAATTCATTATTTATTCAACAAACCACTAAAATATGGATTCATATGCAGACAGTAAGTAAACTATGCAAAAATTTATTTGAGTTCCATTAAAAGTTACTAGGTTACTGGTTTTTATTAATTTATTTGTTTGTGAACAATTAAATCGGTTACTTTTATTTGATGTAATGATAAGAAGTGGTGTTGAGTTCTTGTGTGTCTGTCTATGTCTGTCTGTCTGTCTGTGGACAGATTTTGTCAAAGAGCTCAAGTTACAACCTTGCAAGTCAGACTTAAAATATTTTACAGGCGTCTACCTTGGACGTAAATGAAGGCTGAGTTTAAATATGGGTGTGATCCAACTCATGAATTCTGCGTGCCAGTAGTGGGAGGAGTGGTGGAGGGGATGTAGGAAGGCACCCTTCCCGTGTAATGACACTGTGCCACACACTTTTTGATTTGCAACTCTCTTGAGCATCTTTATCTATCACCTTGGGACTGTAACAGCTACTGCAAATTGGTAGGTGTATACTGGTATAAGTCAACATGACAGCACTGCCACTATGCAAGATAGTCACAAAAATTTTAAGGAGGGGACTCCAGTTTAGGGATTTAAATTTGGACGTTTGAATTAAACTGTTTTTTTGTTTTTTTTAACTTTAATGTGTAAATAAATTTTGACAGTTTAAGTTTTTATCTGCAAATATGTTTCTTTACCCGAGTCTCTGAATTATTTTCTTGTATATTACAGCCTTTGAAATGTTTTATATTTGTAAGGCAAATATGACTCCATGCTATTGTTCCCATTTAAAAGCTGATATTCCCTTGTACTTGACCTTATTTTAATTAGAAGGTATTAGTTCGCAAAGACATCTCTCTCGTCAACATGTATTTGCACTCTGCCTATAATACTAAAGCATGCATAAGGATGGAACTACACTGTCTATTGCACCTTTCACACATGCATCCTCAGTCATGCTGGTGACAGTTCCAGGCCTAGCATAGGTTACAGAATGTGAAGGAGGAGGAGGGGATGGGAGAGTAGATGGTCAGAGGTTTGAATTGCAAATCTGCTGCCGTCTGTTGGCGTCCAAGCCTTAGCAGGCCCTTCCTCGTCTTTATTCATGTGTTAATGAGGAGTCAGTGCAGGAGCAGATATACAGATCGACCAGGGGCCTGGAGGGTGTGAGGGGAGTGTGAGGTGTGGGTGGGGACACAGGCGGGAAAATCAGGGAGTACTCTGATGGCGGAGGCTGCAGTGGCCGTTCTGAAAGAAAATGAAGACATGATGATTATGATTACAGTCTTTTGTCCCTGCTGCAATGAGAAGTATCCAGACGAGTGAAAACAGTCACGGGGCGAGTTCAGAATTGTGGGTGGGATTTTTATGGCCGTAAGTTTCATGGTTATAGAGTGAGTTATCCAGTAATGATCACACCATCGCTGCTTGTCATGTCACATTTGCTAAGCTGTGTTGAGGTTCATGTACAGCTGTTATGGATAGTATGCGACATTTCTGTGGTACAAAGACGGATTTTACTTGCTTCTGTTTAAACAACAGTCACAGCAGCGACCATGACGACCATGAGTTCAATACTGAGTAAACCTGAATCTTTTTTTTTTCACATGCATTATTCCTAAAACTTCAAATCACATCTTCTCTGTTTTACATGTTAAAGGAATCCAGCTGACCGCTCAAATGTGCATCTTCTGCAAGATTTTTTTGAAAGGGCCTATTTAAAGTAAAAAAAAAACTAAAAAAAACTAATCTAATTTTCATGCTGCAGTTCTTTTATTCCTCTTTCTCTTCTTTTTCTTTTTCATTATCCAATATCAGTCTTTATATACACCAGTTTTAATAACAATTTTATTGCTGTGCTCAAAATATGATTGAGTTAAAACATATGTAATTATCAAATATCTGAATTGGATTATTCTCAATTAGCTTACAATTTCATTCTATGAAAGAGGATTGGTAACCAGATCGGCCTGCTATCACCACCTTAAACATACAGTATATCCACCCGATTTTTAGTCATCTTCTCCTCTCAGGTTAGATGACAAATGGGAATCATCACTTTCTTCCACTAATATCTGGCTGCGGATGGACAGCAGTCGTCAACGTTATGCTACCAGGCAGCAGCAAATAGAGCAGCCAAGGTCACACACGATCAGATGACAATGACCAACACAACGGATTAGCTATAGAAAGAGTGGGGGTAGAGATTAGGGGTGAATTGATGACGGTTGGCTGGCCGACTGGCTTTCAGGTCTGGGAGATCTTGGGTCTGTTTCAATAAGGAACATAAAGACCAGAAATTAACATGTACCATGATACCAAGCAGGGAGAATCCTCTTAGAGATTACATCCATAACATGTTACGCCTATGGAACTGTATGGAAAGGGAAGACAAAGACACAAGCAAATTATAATTATTATTTTTTTTAAAATTTTATTTATTTATTTATTTTTGCATTAGCAGATTGCAAAGCATCCTACTGTGTCTGGTTCTATTGCATTCTTCTTTGTTTGGTTCCTTTATGCTTACAAGCATAGCTGATGTAGATGTAGTCATTTTTCGACTTTATCTTTTCTGAGACAAATGTTTTGACTGGAAATAGCTGACCTCTTCCTTAGGATTATTGCCTTCTTTATGCCACTATTACGTTCTTCATGAGGGGAATAACCACCAACAGCAGTGTTCCTGCAACATCTGTGTTGTGCTATACATACACATACATTGACAAAAGCACACAAACACATGCACACACACGTGTGCACACACACCCTCCATCTGTCTTTTCTCCCTCCTGCTGCCATCAGAATGGATCTGTCTGCGAAACAATGTGGGATGCGTCACACAAGTGCATATCATATGCTTCATTTTCCCGCAAACACAAGGTATTTTCATGGCTATTAAAACACTAACACAGTTCCCTGGATTGTGCACCGTCTGAGAGCAAGTGGACCGACAAGAGCAAATCTCGAACCGTTAAAACCCGTGAAGTACTCGTGCACCACCAGCTACCTAAACCTAAACTAGAGCGGGATTGAAGATGGTGATGACAACGGTCGCTGAGAGCTAAGGTTGTAAACTGTATATAAAAGAAGGGTCACCTTTTGTTTGATCAAATGGTGACACCTACTGGCTTCCAATCAACATTGCAAGAAAATGGCTTCTTTGAGCACCATTATTGTGCTTTTATCCTGAGTTCTAAAATAGCTGTTTTAGAACTGTTACTCACCATTTATACTAGGAGTAATAGTGGTTCAGCTTTTTATGCTAGAATATTCAAACAGAGTAATTTTTAGTTTCTAAAAAAAGTAATAGCATCACATCAAGACCTGCATTCTGAATTTTCCATCCAGCCATCAATTTTCTTCTCCTTATCCTGGAAAGTAAATTCGCCCCAAAATGCCAGCACTGAAAAGTATACAAATACAAGTAAGGGTACTAATTATGTTGAAAAAGTGAGGTCCTCTGTAAAATCCAAAAAAGATATATATATATATATCCAATGTAACAGAAATGTGGAGCATGACTGGTAGCAGGGAATGGAAATACTCAAGTACAATTATACTAACTGCCTAAATACACCGCATGAGTAAAGTCACGATCAGTTACTTTCCATGACTGCTTAGTACTGTTTCTGTTTTTCTTATGAAACAATGTGTAAGTCTATCTTCAAGACATTTACCCCTAAGACTATTTGTTCCTACGGCAGACATAAATCTTTTAAAGTGAGTTACAAATATATAGTTTCCCTTTTAAACACTAGGGCACCGCAGGTTTAATCAAACTAGAGCCACACACATTAATTAATTAAATACATAAATAATAATAATCAGCAGTTTTTGCTCATCTCTGTTTCTCTTTTGCTACACCGCTGGATTCAAACCAAATGATAGTTTTTATTATTTAGACTTTAGATTTGGAATTTTCTGATATAAAATGTTGTCAGTTCATCATTTACTATAATTGGGTGTTCTCAAAGTCTACATACTTAGAGACCTAAGAGCTGCACAGAAAAAACGCACATATCAGCACTTTGGTATGAAGTCATTTCAGAGTGGTAGTTCAGGAGGATAACCCTGCATTGCATCTGTGTAGTGTGTGTGAATGATAGATAAAAGTGCTTGTTTGAATGCATGTGTGACTGGGTGAATGAGGTTTGTAGCGTTAAGTCTTTTGAGTGGTCAATTAGCGCAGAAAAGTGTCATATAAGTACCAGTCCAATTCCCATTTTTGTACTTTTTTGTCATTTTACCATTAGTACGCCAACTGTCCAATTCTGTCCCGCCTCTCTACCTACGCTCTCCTTGTTCTTTTTTCCTTCCCCTCGTCCCCCAACCAGTTGCAGCAGATGGTTGCATCCATGTGAAGTTTTAATTTTGTGGCTGATTGGTGTATGTGATTGCAGTGTATCTGATGCTGAAGAAAAATGACTACGGCATTCCTTATCTTTTCATCTGATCTGATGATTACAGAAACGTCTCAAAGAAAAATTAGCCTTTAAGAAGGAATCTGATTGTTAAAATATAAATGTGTTATACACAGAACTATACATGCCATATTCACAGAAACAAACAAACAAACAAAAAAGCAAATGCATTGACACAAGCAATTTTATTTGAAAAAAGTGAACTGTACAGGACGTAAAAAAAGAAAGAAAAAAAAAAAAGAAAAAAAAAATGAAATCAGTCCCAATCATTTCTTGACATGCTGACAAAGCAGCTTCCTGTACAGCATTCAACAGAGGACAAATAAAAACATATTACATCATTTTAACCTAAACCAGTAGGCATACTCTTGGTCTCGAAACACACACAATAAAAGTGGCATTTCTTCACGTATAGGTCTTCAATATTACAATTCATGATTCAGTTGTTTTTTTTTTGCTGACTAAACCACGCCCCCTGTTGGACCACAGTGGGACTGTCACATGGCTCCTTCCCTCATGAACTCTAGATCTGTACAGCTTATCCCAAACTAGAAAACGCAAATCGAACATCTATTTAAGAATATCCCAGTAAGGACAATTTTCAGAAGCATTTCTGTTTAACTGGATTCTGATATGACTTTCATCCATTCAGTTGAGAATTATTATTTTTAAAACATCCACAATGAAAGTCTCTTCCCCAGGGTTCTCAGCATTTGGTTGAAACGATTGCATAGCTCTGAGAGTTAGCTCTAGTCCTCTCAGGCCCTTCAAATGTTAAAGCAAAAACATAACACTGGATAGTCAAGCAAAATGTAACCCCAAAGAAATAAACCTTGTTCAGTCATTTTTAGCTGTATTGCTGAAACACAATTTCAAACATACAAGCAAGTAGATGCTTTTCTTCAGATGTGGTACAAATGTGGTAAACTATTAATTCATCTTTAAAGATTTTCCACAGACACAAAATATCTGCACTGAATGTTATATTTCCTGACTTTGACACATTTTTGTACTGAAATTATCAAATTGCTATTAAAGCAACATTTTAGTTGGCGTAACATTTTCTGGGTCCATGCATCAAACATTTTTTTCAGCAAATTTGCAGAACGGAGCCAGATTTAAACTAAAGCATGTTCCTTAATGTTTACATCTTAACTGACACACTGATTTGACTAAATTTAAAATGTAAACGCTACATTTTTCTTGTCTTTTGTAATGCCGTTTTAGCTCATTTTGGTGCACAGGACAGAAAATATGAAAAGGCTAAGTCAAACAGACAACTCGGGGAGGTTGCCTTGACCTCTTAATGTTTTTAACCGCTCACAAAGCCCTCATATTGAAGTTGCTGCATAACTTGTGCGAATGTTTCATTTCTGGTACATTTATTAATGCATGCCTGATACATTTTTAATGAGATTCAATGGGACTGCATGATACATATTTCATGAGATTTTATGAGCAGGGTTCCCTCAGAATGAGCACTGACAGATTCTCTTGAGTTTCATGAAGCAATGTCCGTAATGTTTTGATATCCTTTGATCATAATGAATAAATAAGACAAAAAAAATAAAATACACATGAAACTTTAATGACATACAAAAATGAAGAAACGTAAACACACTTGCCAGCAGACACACACACAGTCACTCACTCATTCCCACAGACTAAACATCTACATGAGCTATGCAAGTTTGGCTACAGTGTGAGACAGCAGTTGAGTATCCGTGTTTTACAGGAGCAAAGCCAAATTCTGCACCTCGGTTTGGCACAGCGTACATGTTGTACCAGAAGAACTGGTCACCCTTCTGCTCCATCTTCTGTTCCGGTTAGATTATCTTCTCTCCCTTTCATTTGAATATTTCAGCAGTAAGTGAGGAAGTCCACAAAGGGGAACGGAAGAAACTCTGTACCTCTTTTTAAATCCACAGTGAGTGCAACACATTGCCAGCGAGACCCTTTCCGTGTTCCTCTTGCTCACTGCACATGCTCTTTTAGCTGCCTCTTCTTTCACTCCGACCTTTTTCAGTGTCCAAACTGAGCGCTCCCACACCATCCTTTGCAATGCAAAACAAAGCTGTACCACTATGAGCGGTAAACTAAAGCACCTGCCCTGTAGGTTGTCAGGGCAGGTGCTATAGCTCGCTGTGACGCACAGGAGGCTCTAGCTTGTGTGATAGGGCGGTGAGGACCTTATCAAACTTCTCGTAACGCTCCGATTGGCTGCCCTCAGAGCCACGGCTGCCCCACAGCAGACGCATCTGAAACTCCGTCTGGAAGATGTCATGTATTTCAGCTCGTTCCTGAATGCCTGGAGAGGAGAGGAGGTAACTTAATAAGTTACACTGTAATAATGGTGGAAGAGAGGTAAACAGAAATAGAAAAAAAAAAATCTAACAAACTTTACTGTTGCAAACTTAAATAGCTAACACAACCACATCAACAATAACCTGTGAATAAAAATATAAAATGCATTTATAAAAAGTCACAAATAAAATAAAATGTGAAAACCTAATTACATAAAACATGGATTGAAAAATTGTATTGAGAAGCACAAAAAGTTCCCCAAAAATGGCCTAAGAGATTTCCACCCATTCCCCACCGTTCATGACCAGTTAATAGCAAATGACAGACTTTGCAAACATGTCAGCCAGTTCTTTTTGCTGGTGAAGACTGTGAGACAAGGCTGAAAGCTTTGAAAACTGGCACTTTAAGATGGGATAACTTCGTTGCCCGTGCTGCTGAATTTTCCACACTTAATGATCATTCCACACATTGCAGTAAGTCTACGGGGAAATCAACGTAAATGTACCCAGCGCTCAATAAAAGGAAGTACAACTCCCAAACCCTACCCTGTAAAATGGATTAGAGACAGATTTTGGCCATAAAATGTTTTAGCTGAACTAGGTTTTACAGCATGAAATAAGCATCTCCACTCTGGTCTGTAGAACTGCTGATGAAAGGAGCAAGCTGAGGTCACGGTGATCAATAGCGAATATAACAGAAAACAGATGTGAACTGATAGCTATTGACAGATTGTTCGATAACGCAGTAACTGATTCAAACTGAGAACCAGTGGAGGGATATTAAGAGGTCAATACAGTCTGCATGGTAGTAACCACACATGATTATTACATCACAGGGATGCTGTGACACTGAACGCACATTTATAGCAGCACATTGAGATGTAACAACATGTCAAGCTGGCAACAACCGACTGATTACTGACAGGAAACAAGGGCTACGGCATATATTTATTATGCCACTGGGCTATAGCATCAACAAATTTGTCACATAAGTCTTAAGAATCCTAGGAAAATCTACTACAGCACAAACACAATGGAAAGATCCACTGTGAGTGACTGCAATTAACTTAACCCACTAGTCAAATCTTACACCCTGCAGTAAAAGCTGCAATGTCATTTGTTTTGCAGAAACCTAAAAAATAAATAAAATATTGGACTGGATATAGGTTCCTCTTACCTTGTAATTTTGTCTCTGCATTGGTTCTGTAGAGCTCCCCGTGATGTGCAATGGTGCGAGCTGCCTCTAGATGGTACATGACTACATCTACTCCCACCTCCGCACTCTCCCAGGGTTCCAGTACATCCCCAAGAGCCATACCACGCTCCAGTAAAGACAGGACGGGAATGATGTGAGGGAAGGTGGTGTTGGACAGAGAACTGGATTCTGAAAGCACGGGACAGTTTTGACTTTAGCGCTGTCAATGAATTTTGGTACGACACCAACCAACCACAGAAATCTCACCTTTGCCGTCGTTTATATTCTTCATGAAAGGCTTGAGTTTCTTCTCGTATAGAATAGCCCCCTCTGTATGTCTTTGGCGTAAGGTTACCCATGTCTGCTCAAGACGGGATATCTGAGGTAGTGAAAGACACAAAATAAGAATGCGTTTGGCGCTAGCCTTCACGGATTTTCCAGGCTAACGACGGTGGCTTCTGACTCTCTTACCTGCGGGAGCTCCAGGGCTCTCATCACAGCAGCAAAACCAAACATGTTGCCCAGGCTGCTTTTCAACTCTGCTGCTAATTGAATGGTCTTATGGAGCAGGGCCGCCCTCTCCTCCGTGCTTCCTGTACAGCCAAGCAGGTCCACAGCCATCATGATAGACATGGTGTAGAACCTGAGAAACAAAGTGACACAACTTATTTGTTTAATACTTATTTATTTCAGAGGCATGTCAAGGTCTATTAAAGCCATCCTGAATTCACATCACTCTAGTGAATTGAGTTTGAATAATCTGAAGGAGCCTTTTAAAAGAAAAAGAAGAAGAAATGTTTTATTTAAAGTACTCTAAATAATTTTACAAAAACTTTAGAATGGGACTTAAAGTTGAGGAAAAGGGAGCTGTAATGCATAGTGTGAGGCTTCACATTGTTTTATAACAAGTTTGACTGCATTCCCATGCTGTTTCATGAAAGAAATATTTATTATGGAAGCACAGAAACAAGGGGAGTGCAGCAGAAAGTGGGAGTAATTGAAGGCGATGATTTACAGAATACGAATAAGAATGGAATCAAAAAGATAATCAATAGCTGGATTAATGAAAGGGTTACTGAGTAATGCATAAAGGAAGTTTTTCGAAAAAAAAAATCATCTGCACCTCTCCAGTAGGTCAAGTCTCAGTTGGTGTCCATGTGGTAGTGTCAGTAACTCAAGCCCTGAGGACACTCCCATCATTCTTTGCATTTCTGGGGTTACACCTAATATTCTAGCAACCTGCCAAATAAAGGAGAAGAAAGTGTGTTCATGGTTTTATGCTTATATTCCTGTTGGGCTACATGCATTATTTTTGTACATAAATCTTTGACAGTAATATACATCTCAGTATGCATTTATGTTTAACTTATAAGTTTAAGCTTGCTGAGTTAGCTGCATGTATTTATATATTTTCTGTATTTTCTTCGTACCGTGCAGTCCACCATGGTAATATGTTTAGCTGCAGTCCTTGCATCCACCTCAGCCAGCAGTTCTTTGACTCTCTTCAGTACAGACATCTCCAGAGGCTTATTCTCAGCCGGCATAAGGCAAGACTCATACCTGCACAAGAACGATTACACCACATTAGAAAATACCAAGCCCGCACAGGAAACGGGCACTAGCGGGGATACCAGAAGAGGCCCAACTTGTTTAAAAAAGATTGAGAGGATATGACTTTAAATTGATTAGGGGGCTCACGCTCTCAGTTTGTAACCTAATAAGAATTTAGTGCCTTCAATGGCAAAAATGGTCCCTAAGTGACCACAAACATAGAGCATGGGGGCTGTGCAATTTCATGTTCATAGTCTGCTGACATAATATGCTGCTACCAATACATCTACTCATAATATTGACCATCCTCATTAGTAATCTGTGTATACTGTTGTAATATCAGCTGGTACATGGGATGTGATGTGTCCAAAACAATCGCAGCTTTTTCCTGCCATTTTTCACCAGTATTGCTCACACCAATTTAGCAAATCTCCCCCTGCATCAGAATTTCACAGGGGAACACAAGGATATCCAGAGGTACTGCCAACTCGGTGCATCTTGCCATTTTCATTTTACAAGCTTCATCGGCTGTGTCCTCCTAAGGCACCACAAGCCCAATAAAATACAGTATCTGCTGCGTCTATGACCAGAGCAAAAAGCCTGGCCTCAGGCTATTTCCCCACAGGATTATCAGTTGCTTACTCAAGCCTGTTTTCCACTCCGTTCATTCATGGCTTTACTGCAGGGCCTGTCAAAACTTCCTCACTCGCTCATATTTTCGCACTCTGTAACTAAATGTCAGCAGGTGTATTGACCTTTAAGCAGAATATTCTTCAACTTTCTGTAACTGTATCCTGACCACACGATAGGCTGGCTATACACCCTGCTTGTTACTTGTAACACATAACTTGGTTTTCTTTGATATCCTTTCATGTAACAGCTGCCTTCTGCTTAGGTCTAAAACATTTCAGTTGTTGATATATCTGTCAGTCCAAGTTTTAAATCTCGCCATATAACACCTTATAACAAACTGACAGAGTTTCCCATTTTCTGTGCATACTCTTTATCCTATGGACATAATTCATTAAGAATTATGAAAAACTAAAAACCGAATCATAGTCATGACTTTTCCTCTCAAAACAAGCAATAACATAAGACAAATCATAAAACTCACAAATGCGTTTTAGTATAGAGTATGTCCTCGTCATACAATATACAATATGGAAACACCATAAAATACAAATCTGGAAGGCTGGCTTTATGTTTCGTACCTGGATGGTTTAAACGAGGAAGATGTCTCCACTTGTGGGGCACTGAACACCCCCTCTCCTTCCTCTTTTGCTCCCTCCACCGTCCCCTCCTCCACTCTCAATCGCTCTACGTAGCTTTTAGTCGGTGGTTTGGGGGGCCCACAGGGACAAGGTCTGAGGTCACAGTAGCTCCCTGCTGTTTCTGAAGAATGCGATTGGTAGTTGGGATGATGGGCTGGCGAGGAGTGTGCCGAGTGAGGGGTACGTGGGGGAAATTCTGGAGGGTTGTCACTGGCTGAGGGGCTGACTTGGGGGTCGCTGGAGCGACGCATCACAGGGGAGGGAGGGACAACAGCCAGGGCCCGCCCACCTGAGTGGGCTCTCTGCCTGGTGACTAAAGAGAGAGAGAGAGAGCAAAAAGGAACCTTAAAACCTCCGCTGAGTGAGTTAGGGAACATGATTATGTTTTATTTATGCGCCTGAGTCTGTGAATGTCTGGTTACTTACTAGCACTATACGCCGGAGACAATGGGGTTTCCCCGACAGGTGACAAGGGGCAACGATACTCCTGAATCTGGTCCATGCTCATTGCACAGTTCCGCATTGCGTCTTTATGGTGGTGGATTGTCGACGGGCTGCAAACACAGCATTTTAAAGGGATGTTAAAAAACTTTGGTTGCTAAGGTAATATAGGGAACATCATAAAGTAGTGCAGCTCAAGTTCAGATGACAGGAGTGGTGTGGTTAAGGATGTACGTATTTATTCTTGGTGAGAGAAGAGGGAGACATTTTAGTTGTCGTGATAAATACATGTGTTATTTCTAAGCAAAAATCAAGTTTGTGACTTAAGCAGGAGCAAAGATGTGGAGTACAGTTTAATCTCTTGGAAACTCGGTGAAAAAAAAAAAAAATAGTCAAATAACGTTTAAGATTCACAATCGCTGTTCATATCCAATCAAAACCGTTATCAGCAGTAACGCCCACTCTCAAAGCCAGTTATTTTATCCAATGCACCTTACGCCCATTTCATACAAAAAAGGTTAACATGTTTTTACACTGTACACAACAACGTATTTGTCTGCTCCTCCTTTGTAGATTCAATTTCAAGTTTCAAACAAACTTTGTCGCTGAAACTTGACTGATCCAGTGCAGGACTGAATAAGACACGGTGCGCAGCTTAACTCTGAGGACTGATTATTAGGGAGGTGCTAATGGTGTCAGTGGGGTGGGGGTGGGGCTTCAGGAATGTGAAAGGTAAGTGCACTAACTCTATAACTAACCAGTGCCACAAACAAACACACACACCCACACACACACACACACACACAACCTGCAGTTGGGCACAGGTTCCGGCTCTGGTTCTGGTGTTGCCACTGGTGTCTCAACTGGACTTGGACTGTCTGAGTCACTAATCGTGTATATAACATAAAGCAACAATGACGTTACAAGACTGCAGAACATCATCAGGATTTTATTATCGTCTGTCCAGCAGGGGGTGTTTGCGGGCAGAACAGCATCTCCGCTTAAACACCGACCTGACTCCCGGCTCACTCAGCTCACCTGTGAGGTATGATCTTTTCAGTTGTCAACCCATCGGTCATAGTGACACTCCTCCTCTTGATGTACGCTCCCCTCTGACTGGACGGTGAATAGGCAGAGCCTTGCTTGCTGTTGGAGAGGGCGAAAGTGGCCTCTAGGTAACGCAGTGGGAGAGTTCTGCTTACTGGACAGTAGATGTGGACTCCGCTGGACTGGGAGACCGGTTTGCGTTGACCGACGTAAAACCGCACAAGCTCTTGTACTGAGTCGAAACTATCAGACTCCAACATGTACTGCACCTGGAGAGGAGGAAATAAGAAATTGTGTCAAGCACAAAAGCCAACTATTCCTCTTAAATTCTGTGTATACACCTTTAAAAATACAGTGCGTAGAAGAAACTGGTAAGTGCTTCAAAAGAAGAAGACATCAATAAGCGGTGTAGCAATTAAAGCTTGGAAACAAAGAGTAATAGAGGCACAGCTGGTCAACGAGGCACACCTGTGCCAAATTAGCCTCCACATGTAATTATCTCAGTCATTAGAGGCAGCAAGAGAAAATAAGCCTTTCTAATGGATGGATTTGGCATACACATAAACACAAATAAAACTACAAAAACACTTAATTCAGATGAATATTGCAGGTACAACGCGCTTGTTTGCACGCTGGTTTGAAAGTGCTCTTAGTTGAGCTGAAAATGGGAGGAAGGCGCCAAACCGGTAAAGACAGAGGACACGTTCACAGGTCAGACAAGGGTGAAACAACACTGAAGATGGATGCACGGATTCCATTCTGATGCCATCACTGGTACTGTGCATGCTGACTCAGTGGGAAAGCTCACTGAGGCATCTAAGTGTAACAGAGCCGTTGTTAATGTTATTAGCTACGCCTGTGCTTCTCCTGCTACCATCATGAAGGGACTTCATGCAACTTAAAAGACCAGTGGTAGCTTTTTGTGGTTGTTTGATCTTCCAGAACTAAACAAAAAGTAATTTAAAGTACAATCCAACAAAATAAAAAGGGATTAGATATGATGTTTAAAGCAGTGCCGATAATGAAGCCACTAAAAGAAGAACATGTACCTTGGTCTCATTGGATTTCACCAGGACTTTACTAATCTTGAAGTGCAGCACCTCATTATCCCACCGACAGGTCAGAACGTAGTCACCCACGTTGAGCAGAGAGTCGCGCACAAGGAAGTCTCCATTGCGCAAAACCAGAGTCTCTGATACCTATAGATGGAGAAAAAAAATTACAGAAAGGTTGGTTTTAAGCTTGAAAGCAAGACAAAAAAATCCAGGGATAAAAAGCTCACTGAGCTGAGCTACAGCTTGTGTGTGAACATTTAGTTTCTGACACTCTGGTTGTTGAACAATTGAATTTAGAGGATTGTGATTATTTATAACAATGCCTTAGGACAGTTTGTGTTCCTGAAAATAAAACAACTATCTGTCTAGCTGCCAAACTTGTCCGCCGTGCTGCTACGGAAAGTTTGATTTGGCAATAAAGGATAAAATAATTGACTTTCTTAAGATGTACATCTTGCTGTTACCAAACACTGCAGATGGTTTCTGTGAGAAGAAATCACAAATATTGATCTAGCAGCCACACAGTAAGGGAAAAAAAAAAAAAATTTCAAACTCAGCAGTTTTCCCTTTACAGCAGCCTTCAAGGAGGGAGAGAAAGCGGAATGTGCAAAGCTTTAAATTCATTCAATAAAAGAAATCGAGGCACAGAATATGGAAAGGCAACACAGTCCAGGGTTAGCAGTGTCAGATACCAGCAGGAGGCAGTATAAACACAGGTCAAAGGCTCAACAGAAGGGCACACTATTCTTTCTCTACCATTTTCAAACACCCCAACAGTATAGATTAAAAAGGATATTAACAAATATGTCAAAAACGAAAGCCATACTGATCAATAAACTAGAACACAACAAAAGGAAGATGATCAAGGAGGAGGAACGGGATCTATGAAAGCTAATGTACAGTAACCATCCACAGGGTGCCTGAGATCTATCCACTAGGCATTGTTTTGTAAGCAGGGGGCTGGGGTTTCCCTAAGTTTACACTGGGGTAAATCCATGAATAAATGAATATTTTATGTAAATTCAAAGAGGAAAGACTCACAGATGGTTGATTTGAATCTGTGTTTCTATGTGTGTGTGTGTGTGCATGAAAGAGGTTGATCGAGAGACAGAGGTCGTCTATGAAGTACCCTCCACATGTGCATGCAGTGCATCATAGTCTGTGGCTGCGTGTCTCTTTGTATCTATGTCTTAGTCACCAGCTGTGAAATTCAATTGCGTACATCAGCAACATGCGCAGCTGTCTGTTTGGCAGAGATTCCCTCCTCCTCAATGCTAAAGCAATTTCTACTGAGCTGTGACAGATGATGGGATTCATTAATCAGTGTCACTCTGTGTGTAAAGCATTTAAACTGGGCTTTCAAAGCCAGAACTTTGGCCAAGTAATCGCTCAACTAACACTACTGGATGACAACCCACTTCAACCCACACA
>VUQG01043783.1:11331-53126 GCA_015106755.1 Etia nguti | reverse complement strand
AATGAAATTGTTCTGCCCGTTACTCACGCTGGTCGCTTAGCGCAGTGTTTTGCAGCCACGGCACATATTTCACATTAGAAAAATCACACGGCACACCACAAAACAAAAATGTCACAAAAAGCATATTGATAATTTTTGCCCGTGCACCAGGCACAGCAGAATTGGCTCGGTTTGTCCCCAGTATACCTTTTTTGCTTTCTTCTGACCACTACTCATGCTAGGGCCTTCATCTGGGTCACAATTTTCTCCAGGACCCAGGTCAGATTGACTACTTTTTCTTTTCAAATATTTTTCTATTGCTAGTATCTATTGCTTCAGCAACACATTTAATTGGAGCAGGTAGTTGTACTGCCCTTTAGTGGAAGAGAATGTAATTGTTCTGCCCGTTAATCACACCGGTCGCTTAGAGTACTAATCAGGTGGAACCAGATAACCTTCCACGGCACACCTGACCATTTCTCACGGCACACCTATGTGCCACGGCACAGTGGTTGGGAAACACTGGTATATGCTGAGTCAATTAACTAACTCTTGGTCACTCTTTGTCCTTCCTTAACACTGTTACTTGAACAGACCAGTGTTGAAATGAAGGCACAGGTGGATGAAGCTGCAGTTCAGTGAAAGTTGACTAGACTGTTGGCTCTAGACAGCCATTTTGTCATGACAATTATATTAGGTTTTATTTATCTGGTAGATTGGAAAGCCAATGTGCGATCTGGGGGGGAGGACATGCCAAGACATGACTTGGTTAACACTCAAAAGAAACCATTTATTTCCAATGTGGATTACACTTCACCGTTGCCAAGCCAAGCTGGGCTCATCCTGGCGTTTTTATTTTTCATTTTCACAAGATGAAATGGTATAGTTAACGGTCATGATGTTACCCATAAGTAACACTCCCTTGAATGCAAGCATATGTTTCCAGGAATGTCCTCGGGATACAGTGAAGGTTCCTGATAGAGTCGTCAGGACGGCTGACTGTGCCAGTTTAACTCCTTGCATAAAGCGACGCGACTTGGCCGATCGATTGGCTTATTACTGACCTCCCCTCATCAGGGAGTGTGTTCTGCTTCCATCACGACCGCAGTCAGTTCTGTGGGGAGGATAATTGCAGTGTGCAGCTAACGGGGTGGGTCTCAAGTATCCCAGCACTGAGCTTGCTGCCAGAGGAAAACACATTGATCTCTGAAGGTGATGAAAAGGCTCTCTCTCAAAGGCCTTACTTCCTCTTCAGGAGCGTTCAAGCCTTGACACTGAACCGAAGCAAAAACGTGGATGATCCACGCATGCTTGCCAACCATAGTCATAGTCATGTCATGCGTCTTCTGTGACAAAGCACTTGAATAGCTGCTCGGTTCTGTAATGATTTTCAGTCTGCGGAGCTGGGCGTTAAACGTGTCTGAGTGAGTGTACGTCTTTATTATGAGGTTACCTTTGAAAGACGACTGCAGGACTGTGCTAACTGGCAGTGCGCTGTAAAAAAAAAAAGTTTCTTTGCCTTCAGCTAGTGTAACACTGAGAGACTGTTTCCGTTTTTTTTTTTTTTACTGTGGCACAAGGAGAGAAGATGCATTTTTAATACTGGTTTCAGTCTGCTTGACGCAGCGTTAATGGAGCCTGCAGCGACAGACAGTTCCTCACATCCTAATGGATTGATTGGTTTAATGAACTGATAACTGGCATCTGGACAAACACAGCACAGAACCCAGCCAACGTACACACACCACATTCACATACACAGGCACAAAATTGCCTTATTCATCAGGGATGGATGGAGAAATGAATTCATTTCAAGCTGATAACAACATACCCTGACCACTGCTGAGGGTGTGCAGGGATGCTCCCAGAAAACACGCCTCATTAAAATAAAAAATAAATAAATAAATAAAAAATCGGGATCTGCTTTCTGCGTTGTAATGAATCCTGCTTCGTGTAATTAGTTTCCAATTGCTTCGTGGTGATATCTTGGGACTTTCTGACATTAACCAGTGGGCTGTTGGTGCTGTGAATTAGTTTGAACTTTAACGTAATAACACCACAACATGTTTTTCATGGCGTCTTGTAATTAATAATGACAGAACTGAGTTTCATTAGAGTTTATGAGACAGGCGTCGCTGTTCATTACTCCTCACGACTGTTCATTAGATTACATTTAGGCTGTAATCAGTGAGATGTTTTGCTTTACTGTAACTTTCCAGCTAAGTGATTATACCGTCTTGAGTTGCACTCTGTAAACAAATCTATCTACATCTAACAATACATTTGTTACAGAGACAATACAAAGATGTCTGTGTAATGGCTTTTGATTGGCACTGAAACAGATACAGGAAACAGCCCTGTAGCGTTGCAATGGACTGGATAAATAAATACAGTGCTCACTGGAGAAGATTTTCTGCGGTGACAAAATGACTGGACAAAGAGAGGACAGTAAGTAAATGTAAAAATCAGACACAATGTGCCTCTCTTTTTGGGGCAACGAATTAAATATAATTGAAAATAAGTATTTAGGAAATGACTATAATCATCATATTTATTCAGGGAATCGTTGCGTTGGAGTTAATGCAGTTGGAAATAACGATAATGAAGATATATGCCACAGAATCAGAGAATAATGTGAAATATCCTTTCAAACACTGTTTTTCTAGGTCGGGCTGGGATTTAAATGTGGGTCTTGGGAAAATTAAAATAGGCCCCCAAATTCTTCTGCAGAGTTTGCTGTTTATATGAAGTTGCCAAAAACCTTCAACAAGCTGTTACAAGAAAAAAAATGTAAAGAAGAAGAAGGAGTCGGGGTTTAGCGTTAGTAGCTTAGCGCTCTCTAAACAAATTAACAAACTTTTTTTTCTTTTACCTGCACGTGTCACAGTCCGCCGCTTATTTTTGGCTTGCAAGAAAAATAACCCCAACAAGTTGAAGGCAGTTAAAGAACCGCTACCATTAAACATGGCTGATAATAGGGTTGCTCTTTGAAAAGACATAACTATACACGCTGACCATGCTGTAGTCTGTTCTTTGTATCAGATTGCAGGAATTTGGAACCTTGCCTCTCATTTCCAGGACTTGAACTTTTAGTGACACAAGTGAAGCTTGCTGTGTGAATGTGAACTGCAAGCTGTACGTCAGAGTACGCACATCCAACCATTGGTACAGTTGGTATAATCCGTGCAACTTTTCTGTTCTTTGAGTAAGCCATTAGACATGATAAAGAGGCACTCCACCTCACATACTGCTGCTAATGTTTAGAGTGTAATATGGTCATTTAAGTGGCAGACCTTTGGGCTTTTGGAGTCTTTTAGTGCCTAACAACCTTCTCTTTGAGAAGAAGCTCTTTGTTCCACTTATTTATCTCTCTTAAACTGAATTGGGGAGGTGACGGGGTTAGTAAAGGTAGGTAGGGTCAGCGAGAGTCCAAGGACTTCCTTCTGGGGCCAACTTGGCCGATCTCGAGTTTGAGAGGACTTTCCTATTTCACTCAACAATACCCGTGAGTGATGTTCCCAAGAGGGGTGTAAAACTGATGGAGAGACAATCCAGATCTTCATCTATCTTTTTGTACTACTGACTCTTTAGAATCAGGTGTTTGTGTGAGGGGGGCACAGATGCGCTTTAAAGTTGGACTGCATCTGCGTAACCTCAAAGACTTCAGGGGCCAGTGCAGTAGTTCAGCAAGCTGTATTGAATTTGCTAAACGTGGCACAATATGGAAGACCCAGATTATTAAAAATTTCAAAGTGATCCTCACATGTGTCTGTCAGGTTTAACACTGAGCACTTTATTATTATTCTTTTTTAGCTCCGTAAATTCCCTGACTTGAGATTTTTGTGAGGAGCAGTCTTCTGTGTTTCTGTCTTTGCTTTTAGATTTTGCAATTCGCATTTCTGACAACAATACACAAATGAAGAGAGCAGGGACATTCATGAACAAGGATGATTGTAAAATTGCGGTTAAATTTCCATTTTTTTCTCCCTTGGACAGTGGACACATTGTTCCGCGAATTAGCATTTCACGTATTGATTTATTCATTGTCATGCCGAGTAATGAGGATCTTGGATCAAGAATGTCTTCATCTTTGCCAGACGTTTCCACAAAAATGTACTTGTAAAGTAACAGATGATTGTACAGTAGAAAGCCAGCTTTTGTGCAGCTTTAGTTCCTCTGACCTGGATACCCAAGGGTTGCCAGGTTTAATAAACTCATCCATCCATGTTGTGGGATTAAATGGACTATATTAAAGTCTGTTTTGACCAAATCTTCCTAAATCATTGGAATGCTTTAGACATTGATCATAGCAGCTTTGTTTTGTTTTTTTTATTAGAAATATTCTGAACATTTCAACTCAACTTTGAGAGCCAAGGTCTGAGGCTAGTTTGGGCCACACTGTGATATTGTAGTGTTTATCGACTCAGTAATGAAGCAGGCACAACTTTAGTCATGATGGGACCTGACAGTCATGACAAAGCCAGTGTCACTTAGCGTAACTGAACCAAATCCCACAAATTTTGTTCACATCAGTTTCTGAATCTTTCCCATCTGAAGTAGTTAGAAGTACTGAACTAATATGACATTTATATTGGACATTGTGTGGATATCATTATGAACAAACAGCAAGGTCAGTATGCCGTGCTTTTGGTATCCAAAGATTTGGCTGGTTAAAATTTAAATTTATAAGTAGTCTTAAAATGAGTCATGGACAAATGGCTACATTACTGTGCAAAGTATTGAGCCACCCCTCATTTCTTTATATTTTACTTCCAAAGAGTCTGACTTTCTTGTCATTTTTAAAGTGGTTTTGAGAAACAGTTCTGAAGGTCTTTCACAGCCTTTCTTTGGATCTTTCTTTGAATTAATTTTCATTCCAGTTCTTGTACCTGAACATTTTCAGAGCAATGTTTTTCATATGTTAACCCACTTAACACTGACCTTTGAACATTTTAAGCATAAAAGGCACCTAACTCAATGGAAGAACCAGTCTCGTGTCAACACATAACAGACAGCTTAGCAAAGAACTCGTTTTAAACTGTATGCTTTTGTGGCAACCTGTCACAAAAGCACATGACTCGTTCCTATTTCTTTATGAGTCTTTGAAAAATGTCAAAGATGCCAAGATAAATTTGATAGAGTTTGATAGACAAGTATGTAGGCAGATTTTGATCCATGATGTAGTACCACCTGGAAAGTGTCTGATGGATAAGAGCTTAATTTTTCAGTATGACAGTGATTCCAAACACACTTCTAATGCAGTAAAAGTATACCTGGATAGAAAAACACACTGTGGAAAATTATCAGCCATGGATCGGCCTCCCCAGAGCCCAGACATCAACATTATTGAAGCAGTGTGGGATTGTGTTAACAAAGAACGGAAAAAAGGCAGCCAACATTAAAAGAAGATCTTTTAATGTCCTTCATGAAACCTGAAGAACTTTTCTTGAAGATTGAAAGAAAAGTTTGCCTGTAAGATTTCAGGCTTTTTCGAAAAATAAAGGTGGTCATACCAAATATTGACTTTAAAGCCTATTAGAATTGTACAAACTCTTTATACACATTTGTCCTTATATACTGTATTTCCAATTATGCTTTCAGATTTTTGAATTTATGAGAGGGGGGCTGAAGACTTTTGCACTGTAGGTTCAGTTCAAGAAGAAGATCTTGGTTGTGGTATTAACAAATGAGTCTTTCAGAACGGGCAACTTTAGGTTTTGTTCCATCTTTAACAGAAACCATTGATGCATTTGAATGAACACTCAGAAGTACATTTTGCTTTCCTCTTTATTTGCAGTTAAAGAGACCACAGCAAGTGACACAGACCGTGTTGAAGATCAAAACTTTTAAGCTTCACTCGTGATGACATTTTAACAAGGGGCATTATAAACTGTGTATGATTTCGGGCTGCAGTTTCAGAAAACATCTCAATTTGTCCACCGTACCCAGGAATGGTGTGACTGGGCTTACTGTGAAATCTAAAGCCAATTCTCGTCAAACTTGATTTACTTTGGAGGTTGAAGCTGGTACCCTGTTTGCTATTTCTGGCATAATTTTGACTTTTATTCTCAGGGATAGCTTTATTACTTTGAGAGGGAAGCTTTGAGTGGTTTGATTATGTATATCAAGCTCTGTAACAATGCCGGTATTGTAAATGAGTCCGGCCGGGGCCTGGTTCACTTAAAACTGATTGATTTGGAGAGAAAGGAGAAATGGATTCTCTGTGCTGTTAGCTGTGCCGGACCAATCTGTATTTTATGGATGGTGGGCAGTGCTAAAAGACAATTATGTTTCAATTCCATGAAGTATAAACAAGAAATTTATTATGTCAAACAATGCATAGCTTTGAAATAATGTTGTAATGAATGGCATGAGTAGAATTATTCAAAAACAATATAGCCATGGCTTAAAACAGCATGTTTCACAATGCTGCCAATTACATTTTTTTTGTTGTTCCAAATAGCTTTCAAATGACTAATAGTGTCAATATTTTTGGACCAATAACAGTCTGTGGGGTGTAAAAATCCCACACTGCGTTGTAAGAAAGCAGAAAATTATTGTGCTGATGGTTTCATGCTGCTCTCACAGCTAACATGGTACCAATCAAGTCACAGTTTATATCCATCAGTTTAGTTAATACAATGCCATCGCTGCCGTAGAGAAGTGATTATTGTGTTAAAGCAGTGCGTCTGCTTTGACTGACACTGTCTACAAATGACAATATGACAATTTTAGTGAACAAAGTTACTTTTCACACTGTGTTGGTATGTTTGATAATATTGCATATGCGCAAAAACAAAGCTCAAGAACAAAATTGTACATTTTTTAAAGATTTTTTATGTTACCTAAAATTTCAAAACTTCTAGATTAATATGCAAAAGCAGATTTTATCTGAATATTTAGATTTTTTTTAAAAAATTGTTATGGTTTAGCAGCAGTAGTGTAAATATTTGAATTGTCTGTTGTAGCAGGTTTGTGAATGATATTTCTGATAAAAAGACTCTACTAGCCTAACAAGAACCTGTAACCATTGATCACAGTCCACATAACGTTATCACACAAGCTAAAGATGGAAAAGTCACTAGCACTAAGGAGGGAAATTTTGCTCACTGACTGGCCAGGTCACACCGCTTGGCCTGTGTGAGTGTGTTTTTACCTCATGTCAGAGGTTTGCTGGATAAGGATTTGGGGCAATATAGCTCATTGTTTATTTGGATTTTATGCATCAGAAACCATTTAATAAATTGTGTTTTTCAGACATAGCTTTGAGAGATATTTGCAGTTAAGGTAACAGATTCTCTTTGACCAGATTTCCTTTAAATGGTAGCTATTGGTATTTAATGTTTTATTCTAACAGTGCACAGCAGCCATCTTGATTAGTGCATGCTGCAGTTAGTGCTAATTCTCACAGTCAGTTGCTGTTTGTGTCTTGGTGGTAAAAAAAAACCAGCAATAAGATGTTACGTCTGTCAGCTGTCATTCTGCAGTTGAATGGGATCAATGCAGAGTAATTGGATCAGTAATTGGAAATTAAACGTAATCTGTTTGTTATAAAATGTTGATTAACTGGGATAGTCACAGATCTATTGTCATCTATTAAAAATCTGTTGCTGTCTTACATATACAGAAATCTAACTGACTGCTACTTGGTGGCAGTCTGTTGTGTTTAGAAATTATTTGGCTATTATTGTCAGTTATTATCTGTCTGAGAGTGATTGCAGTCAGTCCGAGTCAGACCACGGTTGTTTGGGTGCCTCCTACCAGGTGATATGTACAATCGCCTTGTGATCAAAGCGGTTGTCCAGAGGTTGAGGCCCTTGATGCATAACATCTGGTTGGTCCGTAACGACCGTAACTACTTCCCGGGAGACACTGGGAAATCACAGTTTTCCTACTCAAAAGGCAGTTGCCATGCTGTTTATACTCTAGTGTGATTGAGCTATGAGTAAGGTGCATCCATAAACTGTACATCACACAGACATGGATATCACACCAAAGTTATTTAAAGTAGTGCACTTTTTGGCACACTAGCTTTAGCTTAGCTCAGCCCACTTTGGACAGATTTGGTAAATTTATGGTCAGCTAAAAAAATAAGCTTGTAATTCCTTGCATAAAGATGTGAGGGGATCACCGCAGCCATTAGGATAAATGTGAATATATCTACAGTAGTCACAGAAAACAAACGGACTGAAATTACCGTCAGTGTAGCTTAGTAAAAAAAGAAGCCAAACCGTAATCCCTAGTTCTGCATTGTAATGTGGCTCTCTGCTGCTTCCTTTCTAAAATATAAAAGCCACCAAATAACACAATGTAAAAACACAATATTCAGCACCACAGGGTCCATTTTTGTTATGTCTGACCGAAATCTTCGTCTGGCCAAACATTTAATATGAACATTAAATTCACTCTGATTTATTTCACTTTCAGTTTTAAAAGCTGCTGAAAAGGTTTCAACAGATTGTTCGGAGTTAGTGACCCACGTCATGACATTCCCGGCCGCATTTTTTTCCGAAACCGCTGTACATGGGATACTGTGAGAAAACAGCAGGCCAAAACAATGTTTCTGAGCAAGAGTGATGTTTTGCCTTAACAGGCAGCCTAATGTCTCCCCTCATCCTAGAATTCAGCTGTTGATTTCATTTTTTTTAAGAGGTTCTGGTCACTTTTTTTTTTTTTGTCTTAAGGATATTTGAATACATCTGAAAACGTGTTTAGACTGGCCGTTATAGACATTGTTAAGTTATTCTTTCATTAATGATTCATAAACTGAAAGATTGTTGTTGGCTTAGAGCACTCTCCACCAAGTTTTTCAGTGTGTAGTCTGGATTCTATGGCGATATCTCCTTACAGCCTATAATCTGAATAAAAAATATTGTGATGAATATTATGAATCATGATGATATCTAAAAATCGTGTAGGGTATTTCGTCTGGACCACGCACTCCCACGAAGGTAGTATTTTCTTAAGTTGTCAAAAATATCCTACTGAAATCAGAAGGATGTCATCTGGTTGTACAGAATATTCCTCTCAGAGGTGTCATGTGTCATTTCAAAGTGAGCAATAATGAAGTGACTGCCAAGTCACAGTAAACCCCCTTCTGTTTCTTTCAAAATACAAACCTATGGAGAACCCAGGGTTGATATGAACCACAGTAAAGTGAGAGTCAGGCTCCACCTCTGGTTTCATTCTTTAAACTTTGCCTGGACCCTTCACTGGCAGCAGCTAACATTATCCTGGAAAGGGTTCAAAAGGAGCAAAGTTGGAAGTGGAGGTTGAGCCACACAGTGGTATCAAATTGAGCACTTAGCATCATACAAAGAGTTGTGCAACATAATCCTGCGTTTTGCACCCTAATGACACATCTGGAATGTCATAAATCAGCCAAACACAGCGTAAACAGGACTTTTATTTTTATTTTGCACCATACTTACAGGCAGGGATCTGGTTTGCACGCAGGGTATGGAGGTCAATTTCAGCAATTTAGATTTGTAATTAGTGTGATTGTTTTGCATACTCAGTCTTGTGTTTAGCTGAACATGAAAGCCTAGTCACAAAGTCATTTCTTGGAGCACCTTTTGACACTCAAATAATTAATTTTGAGCTGTGGAGTCTCTTCAGAAACTTTCACCAACTCTATTAATTTTGTTCAGTTCAATTCAGTTTAAATCTAGCACCAAATCACAAAAAATGCCTCAACATGCTTTATACTGTATTGTAAAGTAAAGACCCTACAATAATACAGAGAGAATTCCAACAATCAGACAAACCCAAATGAGCAAGCATTTGGCGACAGTAGGACGGAAAAACCTTCTTTTAACAGGAAGAAACCTCCAGCAGAACCAGGCTTAGGGAGGGGCAGCCATCTAATTGGGGGTGAAGGGAAGAATACAGGGAAAAAGATCAATTATAACTAAAATTAAAATGCAGAGTGGTGTATAAATACATAGAGAGTGAGGATAAGGTGAATGTAGAAGAAACACTCAGTGCATCATGGGAAGCCCTCAGCAGCCTAACTGCAGCGTTACCAAGGGAGATGACTGAATGCAATTTCTTGACTAAATGGGGATCAAAAGAGATCAATTTATTGGCAAGATAGTGTGGCTTATATTGGCTACTTGCTGATATAGTGATATCCATCCATCCATTCTCTTCCGCTTATCCAGGGTTGCTGAGGGGCTGGAGCCTATCCCAGCTACCACAGGGCAAGAGGCAGGGTACACCCTGGACAGGTCGCCAGTCTGTCGCAGGGCTAACACATAGACACAGACAACCATTCACACTCACATTTACACCTATGAACAATTTAGTGTTTCCAATTAACCTAACCCCACTAAGTGCATGTCTTTGGACTCTGGGAGGAAGCCGGGGTACCCGGGGAGAACCTACGCAAACATGGGGAGAACATGCAAACCCCACACAGAAAGACCCCGGCCTGATGGTGGAACTGAACTCAGGACCCTCTTGCTGTGAGGCAACAGTGCTAACCACCGTGCCACCGCGGTTACGATTATTTCAGGTTTCCTCAACTTTGGTTTGACTCTTAAAGGAATGTTTTAGAAAATCTGGCCAAACTGTTTTTTGTATTATTTAAATTCATCCAACAGCAATGCCATATCTTAGGTCTCAGTCACACAGGCCTAGCGACCACTCAGAGATCACAAAAATATGTATTCCCCCCTAGTTGGTGGGTAGCTGCTAGAGGTTGCTTGCTGTTGCTGGGAGAAATTGATTGTGAAGATGATGCTGCATTAAAAACCTCCTTGTGATTGCTTTGGCTGAAGGTAGACTGCCATTATTGGCTGTAGTTTGCATGGAAGATACTGACGCTGCAAACACTTGCCAACTAACCAGCTAGCGATATTGAAACTTAAAAAATCTGATGGTGCTGGTTTAGCTCACTTGGTGGAGCAAGTCACGCATATGGCATAAGGCTATTTACTTACTGGAAACAAAGACTGTTCATCTTCAAATTAAAAATTGTGCCTTACTGCTGAAACCAACACATTTGAAAAGGGGCAGCTTTTACTTTGAAGGTGAATGGTCTCTGTTTCCAGTTTGCATCAGTTTCACAATGAGTAAAATGTGTAGTTTGCAAGTGTTTCCACAGTAAGTGTGCTAAGTTTGCAAACTACTGTTAGCGAGTAATTTGCAGACAAGTCGATGTCTTCCATACAAACTAATGGCGACTGCATCAGTCTCATAGCAACCAAAGCGACTGCATGCAGGTTTACAGTACACCACCATATACACCTCATTGCGACCAGTTTCACTTAGCAACTGGGAAGGGGGGAGGCTGTATGAGAGGTGGCTGGGTATAAGCAACCAATTTCATTGTGATTCCCAGCAACCTTCAGCAACCACTGGTGTACAGGAACTCGCAACCAGGTCTCTAGCTCTGTGACTGGGGGGCTTAGCAATTCTTGTAAGTACAGTGTTAGCACTGTTAGCACTGACTCCTGAAGCATCTGTCAGCTTGTGTAATGTGTGTAAATTATCACCATTCTCATTCACCCATGAAAAGTGATTTTAGGTAAACCCCAACATTACCACCCCCATCCAGCTGGCATTCCCGCCCAAGCATACCTTGATGGTATTTTCCCCAAACTCCTAACTTCATTTAATCAAAAGGAATTATTCCTGAAGTAGATTAACAGAACACCCTTTTATCTCTCTCTGTTGGCTTGACAGTAGCCGCTCTCAATCTCCTGTTCTTCTGTCGGTATTAGCGTTCCTGTCACGTGTGGGAGCCACAGTGTGTGTGGGTGGATGACTGACTCTGTATGTGAATGAGACAACAAATTTGTGAGCAGAAACGAAGGGTCTTTTATCAATGAAATGCTAAACCGCATCCACGTTTATTCACTCGCACCACTTCCGCGCACTGTTCTGGCTTCTTAATACTGTCCAAGACTAATTACCAGCCTATCAGTGCCTGTGTACGACAGTGAATAAAAAATCACCGTGCAGTTATCGATCTGCCAACGGAGAGCCTGAACCTCAGAGCAGAACTTTAATAGACATTTCCAGCAACAGCCAAGCTGTGATGTAATAAAAAAAAATTCACAGCATTAAACCAGTACATCGTTAGATGGATGAGTGTGGCTCTGTGGTTTTGCTGGTGGGTGTAATAGCTGGTGTGGGGGTACTCATTGGGTCTGATTCCCGCAAGGCTCCCATAAATAGTCAATGCACATCGATTGCAAATGGCTTCGGATGAAATCCCCGGCTAAATGACTTTGCTACCATTGTATTAGTAAAATGACAAACAGCGAAACAGATATCATGAAGCATGAAAGGCTTTCTGATTGATCATTTCAGACTTACAAGGGGTTGTAAGTGTGTGTTTGTGTGACTCGTGTGTGAGTGTTTGCATATTTATTTGTGCTTTTTGTGTAGCTATTGAATGACAGGACTGTAATTGGCTGAATATGTATTTAACATTCGGTGTGTATGTACTTCACGCAAAGCCACGCGGACTGTTTTGTCGATCCCACAAAGACTGTCATTAATGCCATTAATTTGCTGGATTCGACACACATCTGGGTCCCTTTGTCTGTCTCAGAGGCCTAAGGGATGGTAACATAATGTGTACAATCTGGACAGAGCACAGATGAGGCTCACAAGAAAACCACTGCTAAAGAGAAACACAATGAACATAGCTGCCGTTTCGGGAACGTCCCAGATGCTAAAATGTAGAAATCTAGAAAAAGAAAAACAAATGCCAGAACTTTAAACTAGACACCCGTCTTCATGCAGCTCTGCCCTCCCACCAGATGAGCATGGGCTCATCATATGCTATTGGCATCACAAAGGATTCAACCCCTGGTCTCCAAACTGACAGCTCTCTGCCTAACCCACTGCATCACATCTTATTTCCATCCTGGGATTTCTTTGGTTTTTATAATATCTTACACAAGTCACTCTGTCTGTCCTGAAGAGACCTCAGACTTTATGTAAAAGACATATCTGAGTGAGAACTGAGGAAGCTCCAGATTGACGATTTTACTCTAAATTGGACCATAATTTACAAAATAAGACTTGACGCCACTCATTAGAACGTGTT
Source organism: Etia nguti (assembly GCA_015106755.1). NCBI lineage: Eukaryota > Metazoa > Chordata > Actinopteri > Cichliformes > Cichlidae > Etia > Etia nguti. The sequence goes on along the minus strand of VUQG01043783.1, from coordinate 40,084 downwards.
TACTGAGGTTGTAAATAAAGAAAGGAGTTTTGTTTTGTTGTATGCTGCAATAAAAATCAGGCTTCTTATTGTGACCTGAGGGGTTGCCCCCGGCTGGCCAGCAGAAAAAAGTGCAGGTTTAAGGGATACAAACCTTCACTTGTCAGACTCCCTTTGTTGACCAAAGGCTGGCATTATGAGCTAAATTTTCTAAAGCCCGGAAGCAAAGCCCAGGGGAGGCGCAGACGTCTGGTTCCCTCTTAATTTGAATGACAATATGCAGAAAGGTTATCATGGATTTTTTTGTCCAGCGGTGCAAAAGAGATATTGCCTACCCAGAGATTTAATAGCAACTTGTTGTTTTACAGTCTGCTATGTGTGTGTGATTTTTTTTTGACTTAATCTTTTTGTCTGGATCAGTAAAGCGAGACACAGGTCATGCACGTATGTTTTACCTGAACCTCCCGTGCGTGGTAAGCTATGATGAGCCCCAGCAGGATGACAGTGGACAGGCTGATCAGACATTTCAGGGCCAGAGAGTACATGGAGCTCTGTGGAGAGAAAATTGAAACACTTATCATTAGAGACACGACATTAGAGCACAAATGTAATACGCACAGATTGACTTTGCCATGATGGTTGGTTTAATATTCAGAGTACAATGACGGACGACAACACACGCTAACAGCCCCTCGGGAGCACTGGGACATTTTTCCGTGGCCTGAGGGTCATTCTGACCTGCCATGAACAGTCAACTTGACTAGCAATATATAGCATGCAGGAACGACCTCACACTGACCTCTGCTAAAGCACACACAGACTTGCACACACACACATGCACATACAATTAGCCTAATCTACTTATATTATTACTTATGCTGCTTATATTATTATAGCAAGTGATATGTGGATGCAGTTTTTTGATACTGAAATGAATATTGGTTAAGTAGGAAGAAAATTATTTAACTAACTATGGATATTGATCTTCATAAAAAGTAAGGGGTAATCACGATGTAGTTATAACACGTACAAGGCTGGGTGAGTATGTGCTACTGCTATTGTGATTTTTAATAGTGCAGAGTGCATCCATGGGCATGGGATATTTTAAAAACTAAGCATGCTTTTTAGTCTCAAAAGTAGTTTGGTACCTGCTACAAAAAGAGTTGCCATCAAAAATTAGTTGTTTGCATGAACAAGGTGAACTTGAATAGTATCAGATTCCCAGCCTGATTTAGAGGGGAGCCATGCCTATTTGCAGCTCTGTATCTTTTTATGTTTGGCAGCTCTGCATGATTCACAGTTCAAAGTAATACTTATTAATTTGATGCTGGGCTGTGGTGTCGTCACTTGGTTCATCTGTTGTCTGAAACAATGGATGAAAAGTCTTTGCTCGTTTTCCTTCACGTGTGTGACATGCCACTCTAAAGCCATATGGTGTAATATGATGTCGGCCCACCCTTTGAAGCTACAACAGCTTCAACTCTTCTGAGGCTTTCCACAAGGTTTAGGGGTGTGTTTGTGGGAATTTTTGACCATTCTTCTGTGAGGTCAGACACTGATCGGTTCACAGTTTCCACTCTACTTCATCCCAAAGGTGTTTTATTGGGTTGAGGTTAGGACTCTATGCAGGCCAGTCAAGTTCTTCCACACCAAACTCGCTCATCCGTGTCTTCATGGACCTTGCTTAGCGCACTGTTGCTCAGTCATGTTGGAGCAAGAAGGGGTCATCCCCACACTGTTCCTGCAAAGTTAGGAGCATGAAATTGTCCAAAATGTCTTGGAATGCTGAAGCATTAAGAGTTCCTATCACTGGAACTAAGTGAAAGGAACTCTTCATACACTAAGCCCAAATACTGAGTAACAACCCCACACCATAATCCCCCTCCACAAAACCTTACACTTGGCACAGTGCAGTCAAAAAAGTGTTTAAGCACATCGACAGGGTAATTCAAAGTGAGCATCAGAAATAAGGATAATTTTCACAGTAAATCTTTTTACTAATGAAGTGGCTGGTGAGTTTACATATACACTCACCACCCACTTCATACTGGATTAGACCCCTTTTGCCTTCAGAACTGCCTTAATTGTTAATGGCATAGCCTCAACAAGGTGCTGGAAACATTCCTCAGAGATTTTGCAATGATAACATCACACATTCACATCCGCAATGTGAATCTCCTGTTCCACCACATCCCAAAGGGGCTCTATTGGATTGAAATCTGTTCACTGTGGAGTTCATTTGAGTGCATTGAACTCCTTTCTGTGTTCCAGAAACCAGTTTTGGGATGAGTTGTGCCTTTCGACATGGTGCATTATCCTGCTGGAAGAAGCCATCCGAAGATGGGTACACTGTGGTCATAAAGGGATGGACATGGTCAGCGGCAATACCCGCAGCCTGAGCCACTGATGCAAGGCAGGATGGATCCATACATTTATGTTGTTTGTGACAATCGGATGACCCTACCATCCAAATGTCAAAGCAGAAATCAAGACTCATCAGACCAGGCAATGTTTTCCTTCTATTGTCCAAACTGCTGCTAACTGGCTATGTTTTCTTATTCAAACCATTCTCTATAAACCCTAGAGATGTACGTGGGAAAATCCCAAAAGATCAGCAGTTTTTCAAATACTGTCTGATAAAAACAACCGTGCCATTCAACGTCACATAAATCACCTTTCTTCCCTATTGATGTTCAGTTTAAACCTCAGCCTGTCTTTTATGAGCGCATGTCTACAGGCTTAAATGCATTTAGCTGCTGCCACATGATTGGCTGATATTTATGTTAATGAGCAGCTGAACAGGTGTGCATGCATGCATCTATGACCATGGACCTTGGTTTGTGCACTGGTGCACAGTCATGTTGGAACAGCAAGGAGCCATCACCAAACTGCTCCCACAAAGTTATAAAGCATGAAATTGTCCAAAGTGTCTTGGTATGCTGAAGCATTAAGAGTTTGTTTCACTGGAACTAAGTGAAAGGACCTCTTCACTAACTAAGCCCAAATCCTGATCCTGAGAGTGACCCATTCTTTTAAAAATGTTTTATAGAAGCTGTGTGCATGCCTAGGTGCTTGATTTTACACTGATTTTATTTCCACCCAGTTCAGTCCGCTTCACCTAAAACAACAGAGTCTTAAAAAAAACCTTGAGTGTCCAGACTCAGTCACTCGCCTGGTTTCACAGATGTCCCACCCACTCACTCCTCTCTCACTCCTTTGCTAAAATAGCATCAGCACTGTTGATGTAATTTCTCAGTAAAGACAAAAAAAAATAACCCTTTCAAAAGCCAGTTTCAAAGAACAGAAGTTGAATGGTTGCTTTTTGCCTGTCAATATCTTTCTGCAGTCGAGCGTTAAGTCCTTGTCTGGTTTCACAGGGCTTATAATCAACACCCAGTATCTTCCAATCAATACGACTCATAGCACTTCTTTGGCTTCTTTAACCCCCTCACCTTTCACACTGCGAGAGCAGCAACACTTACGTGAGCTATCATACGCATGTTTGCACACATGTACACAACACATTTGTACATTTGGTCAGAATACACTCAGCTACACACATCTGATCTACACAAAGAGATTCAAAGGGGAAAGTGCATTAGATTAATTTGTTAGCTGTTCTCTGGAGAGTCTGGTTGTCCATTGGAGAATACATCTATACTGATAACAACGTATCTGGTTGTGTTAATATAATGTAAATACAGGAATGAATCAGTGGATGAATGTGAGAAAGAAAGATTTCAGTGTACATTTGCTAACAGTATTAAATGCAGATCGACAGACCTACTAAACCTATAGAAACTTCATAGCTTCAGATCAAACTGCACTGTTTTCACGCTTCCTTTTCATCCGTCACCAGTAAAAAAGTTGTAAGTTTATGACCTTTTATCAGAGATTGCACTTTTTCATAACAGTACACTGGATGGGTTTAAGGAGTTCATTACATTAATTCATTGCAAATGCTCAGTTTCAAAGGCAAAAAAAAAAAAAAAAATCAGCACATAAAAGCAAAAGCTCAGAAACTCAAACAAAGCAGTCAGCTTGATTCATTTTCTAATTCTTTAAAATAAAGCTTGCCAATCCGACTCATTTGTCCACATCAGCTCAAGGTCTGTGTTTTCAAATGCAAAAATTGAATACACACACACATCAAAAGAAGAAAAGAGAAACCCAAAGCACATTCGCGGGACCAGCAAGGTCACGCAACGAGCGCAACAGCCTTATGTCCTCCAACAGGAAATACCCGAGCCACCTTAAGACGTCTACTTTTGAAATCAGATAGGTTGGGGGCAAAGTGGAAGACTGTTGAGCATTAATCACCACTCTTTAATCCGGGTCTGCACTCTGAGTTTAGGCACATATTACTCAGTCTTTCCTCCGTGGTGTTATTAGGCAGAATCCACATTGCATTTTGGGTTCATGAATATATATTGCAACTCAGCCTCCTGGAAAATAGAGTGCGTTAGTGTGTTATTGTGTTTATTTAGGGTCTCTGTCGATGCTTTGTGGCCTTAATAGTATTAATTCAATGTCAAGCAAACACGCAGAAGCACGCACAGAGTCTAGCTGGTTAATACACACTGACTTGCTCCTCTGTTGACTGTAATTAGAGCAATCTGAGAATGAATCTGAGACTGGTTTCCCCTTCCGCCATTCATATAATACACAAAAATGCACATGCTGTATGGATGTATTCACATTTGTCACTCATGTCAGTGCAGTTATGAGCCAGCGCACAACACTAGGAAAATATCTAGCTTGGCCTCGCACTGATTTCCTGATTTCCTCTATCAGCTTACCCGAAGTTCTGTTGTCTTTCTGTCTTTATTTGCTTGTGCTTGCTTGTCTTGTCTCGGTCTCCCTCTCCACTGCTGCTAACATCTCATTTGTACCCACTGAAGCAAACTAGGTGCAAAGGAAGCCAACATTGTTGTGCTAATGAGAAAAATGGTGGTTTCACTCTTGGCTTTCAGCACTATATCTGTTTAAACACAGTCACACTAGTGAATTGCAATGTGATGGGAGATTACGTCCCCCTTCCCTCTCTCTCTCTCTCTCTACGGTCTCCCTCCTCGCTCTGTTCGTTTACACCCAGCAGTCTGTTGGTCGTTCGGATTTTTTGACAGTTGTCCCATTACACTGTCAAAAGCATTTTGTTTGCCTGTTTCCACTTCACTTATTCCACCTGTATAGTGAATAACTTAACTGCAAAGGGAGATACACGGGCCTACTGGCTCGCCTTCTGTTCATTTCAGCTTTTTTAAGGTCATGATTTTTTTAAAAACTCTAACAGGCTGGCAGGGGTCTATTAGTTTGTTAGTGCCAGACACCTTTTGATTCCAGTGTTTGCATTGTAAATGAATGCACCAGCATTAAAGTCTTTATAGACAAAAGCAGCTTCACTTTAATTTCAGTACAGATGCGCAAGTGGTTGGCTGCAGGCTTGACGGCACGCACGTACTTCACACACTACAGTCTGTACTCTGTGTATGCGTACTCTGTGTAGACTTCTAGAGCCTGTGCACATATTTGCAGAAACAGGTAGATGATGAACTTTACATCACATGATTCCTCACAACAAGCATGACTTGTGCCTTAATTAAAAAAGTTAAAAAGCTTTGAAACTGTGATGTTTGTGGAACAAGTTAACTTTCTGTCACTTGGAAAATGTTTGCTATCTTGCTGAGAGAGCAGCTTAGCATGAAGGCTGGAAGCAGTGGGGAAACGGCTGTAATGCTCTGTCCAAAGTTCAAAAAGCTCCCACCTGCCGGCACCTCTAGCACTCACTAATTAATGACAAGCTGCGGTTTCACAGGCGGATTATGTGCAGGGAAATTTCTGGGCGTGTTCTGATGGCTTTCTTTCCTTACCTACAATTTGTTTAATCCTTAAATATATACCATGAGACAATATTACACCCTATCTAATTAATTCATGTAATTCAATTAAGCTCTCAGCTTCCTTGTTTTCTTCATAGTGTGTTTTTCGTTGATGTTCTGGAGTAGAAATTTCATAAATTACAAAAAGCTTTGTTCATTTTTCCATTTTTTTCCTCCAGTAAAAAGTAAATGTCACTCCAGAGTTTTCCTTTTCCCCCCCTTACTTTAAGAAGGTGAAAGCTCTTAAAGTTATCTCTTCTAGCTTGACTTCATTGGGGACATAAATAAATACACTGACCATCTGCGCTCCTCTGCAAAGCATGCGTGCATATTGCACAGCCAAGCTGAAATGACCACAAGCAACTGACTGGGATTAGTGTTTACTGTGCTGACTAATTTTGGATTTGTAGATCCCAGTCCATACAGTGTTACAGACCTTATATGAGAGAGACATGCCACTCAAAGAGTGCTGAATAGAAATCTATGGAAGAAATCTGTAAGATGCCGCCACTCCCTCCAAAGAGCCAATCACCTGCTTTATATCAGGAAACAAATGAACCAATGATGTTAATTCACTCACCCGAGCTAATAGTCGAGGATCAGTTCCTGTGTGGTATCAGGAATGTCTACCTGTTGTAAAGCTGTAGTTTTTCTTACTTACTGTAAACATTAAGTGTGTTGAAACGTGTGTAGTAGAACAAAATCTAAAAGGGAAACGTTTCACTTTAATCGAACTTGAGGACATATTCGGAATTGTTTTTTAGTTTTTATTCAATTTAACTTGAAATTCAAGTCAAATTTAATGTGTTGGCAACCAAATAGAAGCAGTTTTGCCTCTTCTGATTCATTTCGATTGAGTCTTAATCTTTTTAAGATGAAGTAACTTCCCAGCAGCGGTAATAAGACGGGTGCTGATTGGTCAAACTTGCTTCCAAAAGGATTTTGTTACAACAGCATATGAAAGAGTAGGCTGCCTGTATAAACAAATGGTCAAAACAGACTCCAACTTTATTTGGTATTGTTATTTTAAATTATGTTTGCAAGCAGAGTGATATTGATACGTGGCTTAACCTGCTTCGTATTGGTGCTGGATTGCTGGTTAGAGAAAAGCAGATGCATTTAAGGTTTAATCTGCTCATAAATCGAAATGTAAGGATTAATTGTTTATTGAGTTACATGCTCATCAAGTGATTTCGTGATGAATAACATCACCTGGATTTTTGTGACAGTGGGGTTGCCAGGCAACGAGCAATGTGCAAACACAGGTGTAATTCATTTAAAAAAAAAAGTGATAAATGGCTGAATTTCATTTGGCTGCTTTAATTTTAAGAGTACTTTTACTGTAGGCTCAATAACACACTGCCATCGCTTATAGTGAGACCTGAAAAAAGTGCAATCATTGCAAATGCTGTTAGTAACACCTGTGCTTTAGCGGTGAAAAGAAGGTTAATCTATGGAAACACCATGCAGCTTCCTACCTCAAATTATGTATGCAAGCAGAAGGGAAATTTTCTGTGTAGCACTTAACCTCTTAACATTCACAGAGTCACCTGTGACCTGTTTAGGGTTAGGCTGCGTTTTACCCTCATCCTGGACAAGTACAGTTTAGGAAACTGGAATATAAACATAGAAGCATTTTGACCTCAGAGATAACAGCGTTCATTAAAAATGGGTGAATGTTAACCTAACACTGCACCATCCCACACAAAAGTGGCTGATGTGGTTCATATAGACCATATCTTGTGCATCTGACCATTTTAGGTCAACAAGCCTGTATAACTTTATAATAAAATAGCCACTGGGACATAAAAACACCATTCAAATGTGATGAAAATGTGATGAAAACAGACAAAACAGATTAAAAAAAGTTTGGTAAATCGTCTCAAAATAAGATGTTAAAAAACTCCCTGCATGTTCTACTTTTACTATACACGAGATTACAGCTTAATTTATGGCTCAATCCACGGTGCTAACATTATTCGATGCCTCTGGCCCATCCCACCAACAACAATGACTTTACTTCATTAATGGCTGCAGAAGACTTAGTTATAGAGGTTATTTAATACACTGTTTTTAGCCACATGGATACTAGAAACCGCATTGCACATCTACCATAATCACAGCCTAAACACTGAAATAATGAACTCAACATGGCTAAATTAAGGTTTTGGAACTAAAAACAGTCCCTCGAGTCTTCGAGCTTACAGAAGTGCTGTGTATGAGTAAGCATACTTCCAAAATGTGCACATATCTGGTTTAATACACCAATTTAAATTAAGGACTTTTTTTTTAAACAGTTGTGAACATGAACTCTGCAACAACTAGGAAGCATGATTTAGGTAAACTTTAGAGTTTAACTCATGGTTTTCAGTATTAAAAAAGTGGTTCAGTTGCTACTTGGGGGACATCATCATGGTAACTTCTGCTGTCGATATAACCTGTTCTGGAGCGGGTTATGTTCAAGATTATAAATCACGAGGTATAAAATCCCCACCTACAGAATAGTGTCACCATTCTTGGAAATTCCTCAGTACTCTGTAGAAGGATAACATGAAGGTCTGCAGTTTTTTAACAGCATCTAAAGTCTTTGTTTCTCTGATAAAATTCAATAAGAATTCTAAGATTCTTTGATGAAACAATTGTATTTTCCTACACTGAATTTCGTTTTTATATTGAATCTTTCGGCTACTCTCACAGCCTTAAACTGCACCAGGGCTGCAGCAGAAAAAATAAAAACTAAAACTATCTCATGCACATCTAAATATTACTTTAGTGGAGTAACACAGATTGTTCTGTGCCCTAATGACCGAGCATTGATCCTAACTTACACAGTCAGGATTTTATCAGCTTTCCTTCTTGCTTTCAAATAGGCTAAACTTAATGAATGCACTATGTGTCTTCTAGTCTTACCGACTAAAGCTGTTAAAACACTTGCACGTGCATATAGCACTATTTAAGTCTCGTCTACAGTTCAGTGCTTCTCCTGCTGCAGACACTCATACTCATGCTGATTTGCCTTCAGCTACCGCGATGGTTTCAATCTGCATTGTGTGTTTAACTTATTCAGATTTTTGTAATATTATATTTTTATCTTTTTTAAAACCAGCCGCTCTGCTGTGAGTAGACGCATCCATGTTTGTGATTGGTCAGATGCTACTAATGGCACCCTTTCATGTGAACGTGCTCGAAGCTAGGTTGATAATTGAGTCAATAAGCACTGTCAACTGTGTGACCGCTTAGCCTGATTGCCAATGTTAGCGTAAGTGAAGCCAGATAACAGAAAGATATCCCGGGTATGTTAACAGGGCCCAGACTGACAGACATGATTCCTGGTTTAGCTGACGATTGGCTCTTTGGTGCTCCTTTGTTGGAAATACAACTTACATATGCTTGTGTTTTCTTCTTTTTCCTTTCTTTCTTAGCCAGCTGTGCATAACTGTGTGATTAGTGTATATTGATCACTGGCTCTGTGGACAACATGCAGGGATAATGAGCTTTTTGAGCTTCTTTAGTTCAATTAGCAGGGAGACACACACACACACACACACACACACACACGCAGGTAGTATCTGGAGGGTTTCCCCAAATTGTCCCCACCTCAACCTTATTGACACAGACATGAGAGAAAATACATGTCGCTTACCATGCGGTTGTAATGAGTATGATTGTGCATGTGTGCGTGTGTGCGCACATGTGTCTGCGTGTGATGTAATGACTTAGCCTTGGGGGTCTCTCCCTGTCAGAGTGATGCCTTCTTGCAATCAGTCTCCAGGGAAACAGGCAATAGACAGAGAAGCGATGTCACCCTTCCAGGATAAACACACACACACGCACCATACGCATACACTCGAATGCACAACGGCACACACCATTACGGCCATACACACTCAATTAAATCCAGACAAAGGGAGATGTGAACACACACACATTAGCAGGTGCATCCATGGGTACTAACGTGACAGAGCTAAATACATAAAGACAAGCACTCCATACGTGTGCGTGTACACAGAGGAGACACCATACACCCTGTGACGTGAGTGTTTACCATCAGAGCACACAAGTTTTAACATAACCATGTAAGTACCAGCACTTCCACATACAGCCAGAGGTTGCTTAGCCTTGTTATACTCAAACAAGCATATTTGTACCTGTTAGTTGTAGGACCTCTGGGATCTACAGTCGCTTAGAAGTCTGTGATCTAGAAGATGAAGGCAGTGTGTAATGGACTAAAGGAAAAGGGAGAAGGTTAGGAGAGGAGGTGCAGTTGCACAAAAATGCAGAGATGGATGATAGCTCCTTTAGAGAATATGGTGGGAGTTTAATTCCCTGATCGACCTCATGTACTGTCTCTGAAGCAGCGTGCAGCCACTGTAAGTGGACCAGCAGAGAAAATGTCCAGAAAGGTCTACCAGTAAATGTCAGAGATAGCAGAGTGATGGCAGAACGGCAGGGATGGCGGTGCTGCAGAGGAACTGAGGAAGAGGTTTTAAGGCTGCTGAGAAGGCAATGACTCTCGTGGGGGAATGGAGGCATATTTAAGACTCGCCAAGGGACGGACTTAAACACTCTCTGACAGTGAAAGGAAGGAAGGAATCGAGGAAGCAAAGGGGAAATAGGAGGCAGTCGGATGCTTGTGTTTAGAACCAGACAGAGGGTACATACTCACACTTGATACCCTCACACATGCCAAGTGCACGCATTGATAGTGTGACAGGTGAAGTCGACAACTGCTGGGCATCGCCTCAGAATAGCAGCGTTGCATTGCAAGCCTGAAATGTGGCTTGGAGCTTGGCCCCGAGGAGCTATGTGAGCCTCAGTGAAAGATCTATTGATCTGACTGTGACAGCCCACATGCTAAGGTCCCAAGTGTCCAAGGGCCCCAGTTATTCTCAGACTGAGACACGTGTCAGACCAGGACCCCCTGTTCCTCATCAAAATAATAATAGAAGCATATAGAAGGCTGTCCTCACACTGCTGTTAAAATTTTGACATGTCAAGATCCTGGGCGTGTGGCAGTGACACTGATCACGAAGAGAGGTCACAGAACATGCAGAGCTAAAAATGCATGGCAACAAATTAAAGGCTCAGTTTTGTTTTTTTTTTTTTGTTTGAAGCTTTTTGTGCAAAAATTTACCATGAGCCAAAAATTAAATTATTTCACATTCATGAATTATTTCATCATTTAATATTCTCTCTACATAATCTATCTAGGCTCAACAACTGTGCCTGAATATTTACAATGCAGGAATTTACAGCTGTGCCTTAGAGCGCTGAAGGCTGTACAACATAATAATTTTTTATCTGCAATCAAACTTTGTCCTACAGAAGTGGCCTTCATAATGGACTTGAACTTAACTTAAATTGCAAAGGCTGATAACTGAAGATAGAGGCTGAAAAAGCAATGAATGGAAAAGTCTTAGATGTGTCAAAAAGAGTGTGCTGATAGGGTTTGTGCTGTTTCTGCACATGAATATAGCTTACTCACAATACCCACAGTCACGAAACACCGTGTCCTCCTCAGTTAACCTCTCTCCATTTACCCTTCCAACACACAGAAACATGCACGCTCCACACAATCCAGCCAACCCCGTTTGGTTCCATTCTTATTCTTCATCTCTATTTTTGGGAGCAAAGCTAGAGCAGCTGGACCTTTGGAAAAAAAAGTGCAGAAGCTTAGGTAGAGCTACACAGACTGATCAGTATACAGTGACATTTGCTTTGTAGCCATTGTCAAAGAAGGGAGACCTAAAGGAGCCATTAAGAGGCTATATTTATACACGTGCATTATATATTTTCAATCTATGACGAATGATCTTCACCGATCATATTACAACACAAGCTCTCAAGGATGGCGTCTCTGAAAGGCAGCATCCATTTTCAATAAAGCAGTTTGCACAGCATGTGTATGGAGAGGTGCACGGTGCATGTGTGTGGGTGTGATTATCAATAATCAATGGAAGAAATCACTCAAACCTCGCCCCCTAGACTCGTTTAAAGCACCGCGCGAACCTCTGCTCCTTCCACCCATTCATCTTCCCAGCCCGATCGTTCTTTCATCCTCGGGATCTCGATCCATTTTTTTCACAACAGCCAGCAGGCTTCTATCCACCTCAATTATCTAAGTGAGGGTTTTAGCTGTCTGATGGGACTCCAGTGTCTGTTAGAGTCAAACCAAATGCGCAGCCATAAAGAAGACAGAAAATTTTACAGAATCCATTTAAGATGAATTTTGATGCACACTTAACTCTCTGGATTCTCTCTTTAGAAATGCATGATGCTGAAGACAGACCGCGATGTTTTGCTACATTTCACATACGATTTTTTTCCCCCAATATGCCCTGATGATCAGAAATTAATTAATATGGTGAGAGTGCTGACAAACACTTTGATTAGCCTGCTCGAAATCACTCAGTCCATTGATTCGTATTGATAGATAATGCAGCCTGTTTGAGATGAGGACTAAACTGATTGTAGCTTAAGAACCTAAATCAGGCTTTTCATTATCGCCTTTTTCTTTTTTTCTCTCCTTCCACAGACTTTCATTCTCACCCAGCCGCTTCTCTCTTCCGATCACACTCCCCCAGTTTTACGCCCACTGGAAGAGCAGCGGAGCAGAGGGAGAGAGATAGTGAAGGAGGGAAAAAAAATTAAAGAAAGAAAGGAATGAAGAAAACAGGACAAAGAGACAGGCATGGAGTTCAAATAGAACAGGCCCAGGCAGAAAAAGAGGGCATAAGTCTCTGCCATCTCCTTCAGGAAAAAAAGAAAGAAAAGGCAGACAGAAGAGAATAAAAGAGAAGAGGAGAGATTGAAAGGGAATTAGAGACCGTGCACTTTCATTAATAAAAAAAAAAGGACCTCTAAAGCAGTGATTTTCATAAAGTAGAAGAAAAGACACAGCAGGGAGATTCTTCTAGCAATGGCATTAACAGAAAGAGACCAGAGATCGCAGACTGCAAACAGGAACACAGGAGGAGTGTGAGAAAGATGGGGAGACACACCCAGTTGGGCTATTCTAATAGGCTACCTGTTAATCTTATCACTCAGCTGTTCTCACAGATTATTTCACATCATCGGTGATCCATGTATGACAAGCTGCATAAGTAGAAGTCATGTTTCCACCTTATGAACTAAAGAAAGCAAAGCCTGTGTCATATCTCTGACCAAAAAGGAGGTTAGAACGAGGACAAAAGTGTCTTAGAGCAAGGTGAGCACAACATGGTCCGAGGCTTCCTGACACACATGCACACACACAAAATAAACAGACAACAGCAGCCAGGGGCCTATTCAGCTTATTACACCCCCCATTACACAAACAAATGAGATCCTGGCCTCCTTCTGATAATCTGCCCCCTCCATGTCCTTAGCATCCTTGCATTACATCATCCAAAAGCAGTAACTGTCAAGCTTGGTCATTGCAATAGTTGTTGCAATCATGAATTCAGTGACTAAAAGGTTAATCTGCACCGCCTAAACCGGGCAAAAAAATGGGGTGTCCTAGTGACTTGGAAGGTCAATAATCGTACTACCTAATGTTCAAATCTGCCTGGTGACCTTTGGGACATGTAATCTTCTTTCTTTCTTTATCCCCTACATTTCCTGTCAGTGTTTATGGGCTGCTTGTAAAATAAAATAAAAAATACAAAAAGCAAAAATGCCCAAATCAGACAAAGTTAACCCGGGAGATTCTAGATAAGCACCAGAGGTATAACCATGACATACATGACAGCCTTCAATCATTATGCAAATGTACTGTTTATAAGGTTGGGGAAACCTGCAGTCAGCTGAGACTGAAGAAGTCACTTGGATGAGTGACAAAACGTTTCTCCCACTGAAAACACTACGTCCAGATGAACAGAATCAACTTTTTGGGACACGACAGCCTGGTTTCATAATTGTTACTCATATGCAGTGTAGCTGTATTAACGTGGCACTCCGGCAACTTTGTGTCATACTTCTAAAAGCTTGGGGGACTGATCACAGACAAATTAAAACAAGACAACAGCCAAAACTAAAGCAGTAGAGGCAAAGATATTGTGAGTATCCGTCCTTAGCTAAAGACACTGGCTCCTACAATTCCCACAAGGGAACTTCATAATGTCTTTCTCTAGACCCTTCTGCCTGATAAATTCACAGGCTTGTCCACACTCCAAGTTTGTAATGCATGCATTCTTGTATTAATTTTCAAGTGTGAGCTGAGGTAACCCTCTTTGCTGTGCTATGTCATCATCAGGATTATTTTCTAAGACATGGCTGGAGTGCATCTTGGTTCCCCCAGAGACAATGCACTACCGACTGCGCTCAGTTATCAGCGGTTGGATGACCTTTGGGCAGTATTTTCTGAGTGAGAGCTGTCAGTTTATTTTTCTAATTTTGTGGTCTGCCTCCTTAAGATTTCAACTTAGTAAATAATTAATTTGATTGATGGTTAGAACATTTCAACATATGGCCCAGCCCTAGCACTAAGCATAAGTGATCTTTCTTGGTGTGTCTTTTTAAGCGTCACTCATTCGTGTCCCTCACCTTCGTGTACACGCCCCACGACAGCTCTGTCTCAATCACCATGACTACGATGCCAAACATTCCAAAGATGAGGGCGTAGTCGCTCAGCCTCTTCCTCTTCTCGAACAGCGCCCTGCGGTGCCCCAGTTTATACCCAATGTTTTGGTTCTTTCGTTTGGGAGCCTTGGAGGTGCTGCCCCTGGCCCCGGTGCCCGGTGCCCCAACCCCTCCCTGCCTGCTGCCCCTCCCTGACTGTGACCGCCTGCTCTCCACTAGTGCATGGTTCTGGTGGTAGATGGACATCTGGTTGGATGTGGAGTCGGTGATGTCATAACCTCCTCTGAGGTACGGGGAATCTTCTTTGGATGAAATCACAATCTCTGGTGGGCTCTGAATTGGGGGTTGGTTGGTGGAGGACTGGGTCACCGAACAGGTAGGGGGGGCTTCTCGCTGCCGGTCATGTCCCCCAGCAGCAGTTGCACCAGCAACAGCTGAAACAGCGCCCTCTTTGGTTTCGCTGCTGCTGTCTGACTCGATTAGGTTTCTCCGGGATGCGCTGAGGCGGCTCAGGGGCTTCATGACGCCGCCTGTGTACTTACAGGAGCTCATGGCGATCTCTGTGAAGGGGTTACTGTCCCTACGGTGAACCAGAGGGCTGGCCTGTCTGTGTTTGCACCCCCTCTCCCTGTCCCTGTCACGCTCTCTGTCCCTTTCCCGCTCCATGGACGGCGAATGGGACGAGTAAAAAAGGGCGTTGTAGACTGGGGAGTTGTCCCCACTCAGGCTGTGCTGTGAGCCCAGGCAGGAAGAGAGTGGGGTGCTGGTGGGGTGCAGGGCATTGGGGATGGGTGGAGGCAAAGGCTGAGCTCCAGCGGAGGAAAGTGGTAACTTCGGGAGAGATGCTGGGGGCAAGTTGGGCGTGGCGGGCGAGGGGGATGAGGTGCTGCCGTTTAGACGGTCGAGGCTTGATCCTCCCATGTGGTTGGAGTGGTTTGATCCTGGCTGGGCGCCAGCGGTGGAAGGATGGGATATACTGCCCAGGGGAAGGAGGAATCGCTGGTCCTCATCCTCGCTCCCTCCTAGCAGAGCCAAGCTCAGAGAAGGGGGAGGCTCCATGATCACAGTTGTGGCCGCAGACCTGTCTAGGAAGAGAAAAGAGAAGAAATATAAAGTGGACCGCGGAGAAAAACGATAGAGAATACAGGTTCCTTATCATAATGTGGTAATGAAGGACATACAGAAAAAACAAAGGAAGGAGCGGGAAAACATCGTGATGGATGGTTAAAACAAATGAGGGAGAAGACTGAACTCCAAAAGCTGAGGATGTGTGACAAAGAGGGAACACAGAGTGAAGACAAGTGGTAATAATTGGGGAATATGTTATTCCTTGAGTCACATTTGAGTCAGTTGCCCAGTCAGCCTCTCTCAGCGCTTCCCCTCTTGGTTTCCCAGTGTCTTCTTGTTCTCTCACATCCCACAGTGCTTCCAGCAATCTATTCCATAAATGTCATCTGTGTTGTTAGCCAGGAGGATGGTGCAAATCCTCTGGCTTTACACTATGAAAATGAGATCAGCTTCAGAGACTAAAGGATAATAATTCCAAATCAGTCGATTTTGAGAGCAGGAGAAGTGTGACTGTGTGAAAGCCTCAGTTAACCACAAGTTGGCTTGCGTTTTGGTATCCTCTGATTGATCCAAAACAACAGCCTACTTTCACTATGATATAACCAGACACCTTCACGACCACCCATTTCCCCCCTTGACTGTTTCCCATATACCTACCTCCGACCTCTTCTGCCTCGGTCCCTTTAACCCCAGGTTAGTTGTGTCGAATCACGGACTGGATGAAAGCAGACCACAGCACTTTTTCTTTTTCATGTTGTCACGGCCATCCCATCATCTTTTCGCTTCGTCTCCCTTCATATAGGTCCTCCACAGGTCTTATCTCTCGAAAATGCGCGTCGCTTCCCCGCTGATAATGCCTCCGTCTTCCGCTCACTTGATAAGATCAGTTTGTCTCTCTCCCAGTCATCGGTGATGTATTGATCGTTCCCATTTTGATCCTGTCAGTGACAATCGATAGTAGATGAAGAGGAATAATCCATGGTGACTGATATAAATCGGTCAACCTGTGGCTGTACGTAAGCAGCATGAAACGGGAGGTGGTGGGGGAAAAAAGACGACGGCGTGGATGTGAAGTAAGAGTCCCCAGATGAGCTGTAAAGCCTGCGATTTAATATGTGACTCCACCGACAAACACTCAATCTACGGCTCTCCGTCTCTCCGACTCTGTCTCTCACTCTCTCCTCCAACTTCTCTCCCTCTTTTCTCCGCCTCCAGACCTGCCGCTCACTCCCATTGGACGGAGTAGGAAAGGCGAAATAACAGGTGGCAGGATTTGTAAGATGTGGCCACCAAACGGTTGTCTAGATTTATTGTACCCGGGTTATTTTGGGGTTATTATTTTTCTTGTAGCCTCGGAAAACCGGTGATCCGTGTGGCATTCGTAGCTGCTGCCTCTGTAATAAAGACGATATGAGCCATTTGTTGTTGTTTTTTTTTCTTTATGGCACCTGTTGAAATACGGCACTGAAGGATGCTGGGACCGACAAATCCACGTCAGAAATACACGCAGAGAAACATTTCCACACTCACAGAACAAACACACGTGTAAATCAAACCTAGAGTGGAGGGGAGACACATGCCCAAGACAAATATAATGCGGGTCTATAAAAGCAAACCTGCAACACAGCTTATGCAATATATGTTTGAAATTACAATAAGCTTATTCAGATGATTCATAGTTTAGGCTAGTGTATAATTATGTTAATTTTATTATCTATACACGTGTTTTTCTTGTCCTATTATGTGTCTATCTACAATCTTTGTGGTCAGCTGTTGTATCAATAACTACAATTTTTTATGACTAAGGTGAAATGAATTACTTTAAGAAAACCAATTTAGATTATGTCGATACTTTTCTGATATATAATCAGTCAAATCTGAGACCATTAGCTGGTATATTTTCCTTATCTTCAGAGGGGTTCAGAGACTTACATGGAACTACACCATATAAGGCAAAAATCTAGTTTTTACAAATCTAATGAGGTTGAAATGGGTTTAGTATGACCACCTTTATTCACCAGCACAGCCTGAACTCTCTTAGGAAAACTTTCTTGTAATGTCTTTAAGTAGTTTCCAGAAACAGCTCTGCAGGCTTCTTGAAGGACAGTCAAGGCTCGTTTTTTTCATCTTCTCTTCTCTGTCAAGATGATCCCACATTGCTTCAGTAATGTTGAGGTCCGGCCTCTTGGGAGATCAGTCCATGATTAAGAGTTCTCCTTTGTGTGTTTTTCTATCTGTGCTTTTATTTATCTGGGCTTTTACTGCACTGGCAGTGTGTTTGGGATCATTGTCACGCTGAAGAATGAAGCTACTGCCAATCAGATGCTTTCCAGGTGGCACTGCATGGTGGATCAAAATCTGATGTTACTTTTCTGCATTTATAATTCCAACAGTTTTAACAAGATCCCCAACACCACTGGCTAAAATGCAGCCTCAAACCACGACAGAGCCTCCACTGTTGTACCTCTCTCCTGACCTCCTCTGGACATATTGACAATAATGTAAACCAAAAATTTTGCATTTGAATTCAGCACTCCATCCTGTTGATTGAAGTTCTTGTGTAATTTGGCATACCTCAGCCTTTTCCCTGTTGCCCTTCTGTAAGAATGTCTTCTTGACAGCCACCCTTCCATTCAGGCCATTTCTGATGAGGCTTCAGTGAACGGTAGATGGATCGCCTGAAGGGAGAACTGCATCTCTCAGGTCCTGTGTCGGATCTTTGAGGGATTTTTTTATTATTGCTTAAGAAAACGACTTTCAGATACTTTTCATCTGCTGTAGATAGCTTTTTAAAGGCTGCCACTTTGCTTAGAATTTTAAGGACACACACATCTCTCTGAGATATCTGAGGAAACTATTCAAAATTCTAGCTTCTTACTGTGAATATTTTCCAAGTTACAGGCCCGAGAAGTGCACACATTAGAGGTAAGTTGAAATTTGGCACTTTCTGTGAGTCGCCTTATTTTTTCCAGCATTATGGTCCATCATAACTTCTTAAGAGCGGAGGAGAGCCACATGAAAATTGCAGAGCTGAAAAACACATTTAGGTTCTGTTAAAAACTGTGACCAAATCACTCTTACACCAACTCCAAGTGTTACAATCTAAAGCCAAAGCCTCGTTTTATTTTTTTCCTGAACATTTTTTTTTTCTCTGACAAACTTTGAGCATCAGGATCATGAGGATATATCATAGCTTCAACAGCATCTGAAACCAGTCTAATGTTTATGGTCGCTGGAACCTTGGATGATATTTGTTTTTGTTTTTTCCTGATAATTCAATGAAGAAAACTTGAAAAAGTGCAGTTTGGGTAACCATGTGGGATGGTTGGTTGGTCAAAACAAATTATATAATCTGAAATGCAGGTACCATGCATAGTCATGGATGATAGCCACATATTGACCAGGGTTAAGTATAACATGAGTATCACTACTTGTGTTATTGCAATGATATTCCTGCTGGGCAATGGGTTTTAGATTGTTGCATGACGTCATTGACATATTAAAGTTATTCTAAAGGAAAATAATTTTAAAAAATATATAAGATCTACAATATATAAGAGACTACTTATACTAGATTTTCACTGGGATTCTCTGATTTGATTCCTATAGACTTACCAGGTTATAATCCCAATTCAGCCAAGTCTATATCCTCCGGTATAATCTTATATAATTAGACTATTCTACCTGGCCTAATCGGTTTAACATTAGGCTGTGACTTTCTGGGTATGGTGTAATCTGATGAGAGCAGACACAGAACTGTGTGGGAGCGGATTAGACCGTTTCCTTATGACAGGTCAGTCTATCCTGCCATTATGCAACATGACAGACATCAATAAAGCAAATCATAGCATGTGAAGGATGAGTCCAAGTGTTTATATAGCAGCAGCCATACACCAACACCTCGCTCACTGTGTTACAGTAGTCCTTCAGTGACAGAGAAAATGATGGTGACCTTATACATCTAAGTTTTAATCTTCTCTCAGTACGCCTCTGTATTTATATATCTTGTCCAGTCTGAATGCTCTAAATGTGATATTTTATTCATGATTTTCATTGCCATGACTTGGAATCATTGTATCAGTGTGTGTTTCTTTGGGTAACGGCTGGAAAGTGGCTGGTTCAACCTATTATTTGTAAGGGTCAAAGGTAATGCATGCACCCCTACAAATATTTATCTATTTGATTATTTATGGGATTGCTATAGCCTAAGAGTGAGAGTTAGTTAGATCAACAAGGGGGAAAAAAGATGTGTGTGTTTTAGTGTAGAAAGCGAGTTTTATGATTAAGCTTCAAGTTTCAAATGAGGAATGCAAAGCTGCAAAAATGTGTCTATTAAAATTTTCTACAAATCTTTTAAAATATAATTCATGTCTTGTATGTCTTTCATCAAACGCTTTTCAGTTCCAGCTCCATCCTTTATACCAACTATTTGAACTATTCCTTCAGATGTCATGTTGCATAAAAACTGTTCTTGACGAGAACATTTTTACAATTCCTCAAATTTTAACAGATCAAATTTTTTTTCTTTTTCAAACAACCGTATTATATCTAGAAATAGGTGATTAAAATGACACAATAGATGGTGCAAAGGCTGATTGTGAAGGAGCGTTAACCGGCAAAGTTGGTCTGTTTCTCGCTTATGTGTTGTTTCATCTAATCTGCTGAAATAAAACCCTTAAGTACATTATGTAAAACAGCATTAATCCCACCTGAACCTGAATTTTCTGGCATGATTTTTTCAAACAGGTGTTTCGTCAGTAGAACACAGAGGAGAAAGTTGGAAAACAAAAAAGAGAAAGAGAAAGAGAAAGAGAAAGAGAAAGAGGGGGAGTTTGACAAATGCAACACAACACAGTGAAGCTTGGTAAATGGAAAAAGGAGTGCCAGAGGCCCGGGGGGAGATTAGAACTGACAGGAAATGGGAACGGTGGCCGGCCACAATGTATACCCTTCACAAGTCTTAATATTGTCCGCAGCGGTTAGGGGGCAAGAGGAAAAGATGGAGAGTGGGGAGTCACGAGGAAGAGAAATGATGGGCCCTTTGAATGAAAAGGTTAGTCCACAGTCTTGCCCTGCAGCATGTGACATATGTATGGTGTGAGAAATATGTAAAAGAGAAAGTGAATAATAGAATACAAAGAGAAATAATAAAGTGGGTTGACAGTTGCTATGCCAACGCTGTAGCGTACAGATGAGTTCTCACTCTGCCGATCCATCTTTCTTCCTGGTCTCCCTCTGAGTTTAAAGCCACATAAAAGCCCGACTACAGGAAATGATACTGTATAAATCACATAAAACTTCTAAATGACACAACAAGCAGGTGGGTGGAAGAGGAAATGGAAGATGGGAGTAATGTGCAATCGGACAGAGGAGAAAGCGATGTAGAGTGAAATGTGAGAATTTGGACGAGGAAGCCCATGAGCGAAAAGAGAGAGCAGCTGATTAGATTCTAACTGAAAGGACAGCTGACCCTCTGCCCCTCCGCACACACAAAGTAGCAATCACACATGCATTTCCTCCCTTCATATTTCTCACAAACCCACTCACGTTTGTTTTACACATTTTATTTCCTGTTGCTGAAATATACAGGTTCATTTATTCAGAAAACACTGGTTTGCTTTTCCCTTTACATCTTCTAGCTGTTAAGTCTCCCTTTCAACAACAAGAGGGGTGGAAGAAGTACTCCATTCAAGTCCTGTACTTAGAAGGGATAGCTAGATGAGAGTGAGAAGATCGATACCACTCTCATGTCTCTCCAGTAAATATAAAATTGCTACTGCATGAAAAGCTGAAATGTATTGCACATTGTGGTTTTACGTGACCCCCACTGGAATTATTTCCTGGGCATGTGTAGCCTTATAGCTTCCTGCAGTGTAGTCATCACAGGAAGTGAACAGTGAGGCACATATAGCTGAGGCCTTCTTGAACAAGATGTGACACAGTGAACCATTAGGGTTGTGGGAAGTTTTTTTTTTCACCAGACGGGGTAACGTACATTCATATTTACTACAGACATGTGAGTTGTAGTGGTCATCTCGTTTAACTCTCAGCACAAATGTTATGTGGAGACTATTTAGATAAAAAACTATATGAATGGGAAGATTGTTAATGTAAGCAAACTGATTCACAATGCACAGCATTTATCTAAAGGTTACAAACATTACCAGCATTTCCATATGCTGCTGATCACAGAAGCGGGAACCTCCGGATGTGAAAAAATGAAGCCAATGCAAAGTGGTAAAAACTGCAGCTCCTCAAATGAGGCTAAATCTGAAAGTGACCATGTTAAAACGTCAAGTTTTTACATGTTTCAAGCATGGTTCGAAAAGGGTTTTGGTGCCCGTCCCCTGAGGAAACAATAACACAAACAAAGTATGTGTGGTAATTTGGTTGCACTGCTTACTACGGCCAAAAACCTACGGTGCAACGTCCCAACATTTGCCGTTAATAAATTTAGGGCAATTTTGCAGTACCTAAAACTGTTTACTGGACCTTTTTTATGCTTAAATTTTGTAGGTGTAGCAGAACAAGGGAGTAACAGTTGACAGACTTATAGCCACAAACAAGTCATCTCAGTGACATCAACATATAAAGAGGACACACAATGGGCTGTAGGACCCAGAAATTCCTAAAAGTCACACACTTTTCTGATCTGGGGCTGTGCAATCAGCTGAGAAAGAGAGAGGAGAGAAAAGAAGGAAAGAGGACACAAACAAAAGAGGAAGGAACGTGACTGATTTAAAGGAAAGGAGAATCCATAATTTTAACATTCAGTTTAACCATGTATGTTGAAAACTTGTGCCTCCTTTCCTTCAAAACTGCAATTCTACCCCCTTGTTCTGCTGTACCTACTGGTATTTTTAGGTACTGAAAAATTACATCTGACATTTAAAGAATTATATAGCAAATATTTGGAAATTATATCCCAAGTCACAGATTGCATTAAGAAGTGCTACCTTAACTTTCTGTCAACATTTCTGTGACTAAGCTGGAAGAACTAAATGCTTACTTGTCCAGCTGGTTTAATTCAAAATGCAAAGTAGAGATTTACAGGCAATTTGGCAGGCAAGAGAAAAGAATTAGGAATTGAGAACACAGTATGAGCGTGTGAGAGAATCTGGCAGAAAACAATAGCAAGATGGCAGGTATAAATACAACATGGCTGATTGAGAAATTGGGAATAAGTGACGTGGGTGTGTGTCAGGTGACTGGGAACAGAAGGAAGGCGCTGGAGAGCTAGTGGGTGGATAGGGTAAAGGAAGGAGTGGAAGAATAAAAACAAAAGCAGGGCAAAGATAAGAACTGCGACAGTTCAGCATTTTGAAAGGTGGGCTTTATTGCTTAGACATTAAATTTTCATTGGTGAAAAGAAAAGCACATTTATTATATCTGCATTTTCCCTCTTTAATCAAAAGTAGCACACTGAAAAATTAAATCACAAGTAAAAGTCCTGCTGTAAAAGGTTTTGCTTGAGAAACCATATAAAGATATTAAATATATAAACAGAAAAGTGTATTTACTGTGTAAAAAATCATTATGCAAAATGCCTCTATAATATGCATTTTCATGACTGAATCAGTCTTATGCTTGCATCAATGTATAGCCATGATTTTAATGGTGTGGCTAGGGGAAGAAGGCAATTTCAAGTAGTTCATACACCAATGGGCAGTTTAATGTATTACAACTCATCATATTTTTAAATATTGACAGAGATTTGTGTGTAACGACTTTCTCCACTGTCACACAAAAACAGAGGAGACCTGTGAAAACATTTTAAAGGAATGTTGTGGAGTGGAAGTAGGAAAGGAAGGAGAAAAGATATCAAATGTCTGAAACGAGATACTTTAATCGTTAACGAAAAAACATTATATCATTTTGATTTTGATGACCAGGAACCACTGACTGAGAACACAGTTCGCTGTACCAGCCACAAATGCACATTAAAGCTCTGTCAACGAAACAAGAAGCGATACGTGAACGTGAACCACAAACACTTTGGTCTTCTGGTCCAAAGCTCATTTAAAATGGACTGAGGCAAAGTGGAAAGCTGTCGTGTGGTCAGACAAATCAAAATTTTAAATTCCTTTTAGAAAACATGAATGCTCTGAACTAAAGAGAAGAGGGACCATCCAACTTGTTATCAGCACTCAGTTCAAAAGGCTGCATATTGCTGGTATGGGGGTGCATTAGTGCCTATGGAACTGGGAGCTTGCATCATAGTTCTCATCCAAAAGACTTTTTCAGGCAAGTCTTGGTAATCTCAGCAAATCAGTACTAAACTGCACACTGCATACACCAATTTAAAACGTTTGGCACGTCATGAAACTAAAAATAAAACACAACAAAGATTGTTGAGAATCCTAAATTCCTCTCCCAAAAAATCCAGCACCTGGTCTCCTCAGTTCCCAGATGTTTACTGATGTTGTTTGGAGACGAGGGGATGCTACATAGTGGTAAACGTGGCCCTGTCCCAAATCTTTTGAGATGTATTGCTGCCATCAAATTCAAAATGAGCTAAGATATAGTACAATCTCAGATTAAACACTTGACACATTTCCTGTCTTCTATTTTTAATCAAATATGGGTTTATGAGAATTGTTGCTTTCCTTTTTTTTGTGTGTGTGTGTGTGTTTTTTACATGCAGTGTGGCAACTTTTTGGACTTGGGGTTTCAAAATACAAAATACACAAGTAAAGCTAAAAAATGGAAAAAAGGAAATGTTTTGCAAGCATTTCCTTTTCTGAAAGATAAACCCACTCTGACCCAACTACAAAGCCACTGAATGAAAGGAAATGGAGAAGCCGATTTTTCTCTCTGTCCAAATAATGAAGCTATTGTTGACTGCATTTATGATAGATGTCAGGGAAGTGATGAGTAAGTGCATTGCATAGCTGCATGACTCTTCTTAATAGACCACTGGGCTGGCCTCACTCTATCAGACATGCTCTAATCGTTGCCCTACACCGACTCCGCTGTATCCTAATGGCTCAGATTGCACTATAGAGGCCTAGAAGCTGTGTAGTCTAACCCGCAGCCTAGAAACGATGGATGTATGCAGATGGATTTCTGCAGAGCAAACAGCTCTCTGAACCTGCTGCCTGAGACAGACTAATCAAATCCGGAGAATGGGAGACTACAGGGGGTAAAAGATACAGGGAGGGAGAGGGGTGAAGAGAGGGGGAGTGAATGGTGGAGCATGCGGAAAGCCGCGGGTAATGCGTCCGCACTCTCCTGTTTAAGAGGCGGGCAATCAGTGCAGAACATCTCGCCTCCAAACAACTGTGCCCTTTTAATGAAAGGACTGACACACATTCAGACACACAAACATATGTAAACACAGCATATTAGCGCAGCTTTATCAGAATCTGTGTCTGTCAGAAACTCTATCATACGCCAAGCAAAATATTAGTCACAACTCCATCTTTTCTGAAATGTATATAGAAAAGGGCATCATCACCCCATGACTGAAGAGCCGGTTGGTTAAGTGCGCCGCTCACAAGTGTGTGCAGCTGTCATGTTGGTAATAGTCGATGTTTGAGGAGTTCAGGGGGTAACTACAGTTTCACAGTGTCAGCATGAAACCAAAGTGTATGCTGTGGTGATGCTGATGTACTGGATGAGTGTTTGTGTCAGCTGTCTGCTGACTAAAAAAAAGAAGGAAAAAAAAAACCCACCAGTCAGCAGACTTGTGTCACTGCCGGATTTCCACTTATTCACACTTTTCCTGACATTTTCCCTCTTTCATAG
Organism: Etia nguti; assembly: GCA_015106755.1. Classification (NCBI taxonomy): domain Eukaryota; kingdom Metazoa; phylum Chordata; class Actinopteri; order Cichliformes; family Cichlidae; genus Etia; species Etia nguti. The sequence continues at coordinate 14,852 of VUQG01043783.1, read as the reverse complement.
TCATGCATGGCTTTCAAGTTTGAAGTCAGGGATACCATAAGTAAGGTAATTAGTAATTAGCTTCGACTTTTGATTTAGAAATCTATCACAGGGCTGGAGAAGCTGGTAAGCTCATATTCCGGGGTGCAGTGTCAACCCAGATCGTGGCTGGAGGCGGTAACTCCTTTATTGAACGTCTCTCTTCCAGATTTTATAGTCCACGCTGCTCAGCTCCTCTAAAACAATTTCTGGCTTGGTATCCTCTCTGCTGAATGAAATTCAATATGCTTTCAAGATGTCTTGGATGTGCAAAGGAGTGTTTTGATGCGCTGTTTCTTGCTTCTCCAGCTCTTGTTGCCTACAGCTGCTTCTAACAGACCCCAACAAAGTTATTTTGTGGCAAAGACTCGGGCTAAACATTCTTCATCTGGGTTGATGGATAGAATTAATTTCACAGCATAATTATTGTCACCATATTCAGTGTTTTTTCCAAAAATAACTGACTTTACTGTCCCACTGACGTCACTGTCAAGCTGTACTGACTAAAGAATTGTTGCTGATATCTTTAGGGATTTTTTATTCTTACTCGGTGTAGAAAACAGCGAATGATAATAAGTGAAGGTACCTGGTTGGGATGTTGTGCTTCATGGTTTGTGCCTTAAACCCGCAGGCCTGAAGAAAATGACATTCCTGTCCCCTAATCTGTATTTTTTTTTTTCTCCATCCAGCAGAAGCGGCCATTAAGGAGCCTAGTTGAGTCCATGAAAATATGGGAGCTGAATCTGGAGTCGTGCTTGTTATGGAGATTTTGTGAGACCAGGCTTTCTCATGCAGAAATGGTCTTTTGGGAAGATTAACACATAGAATATAGACAACTTTATTACAGAAACACTTGGTATCATGAGAAGAGAAACTAGCACGTGCTAAAGGAGGAATTATTCTCATTCTAAGTTTCCTCCCCCTCCATGGGAAGTTTCTTTATGCCCACTTCAATGGCTACTCATTCCCTCAAGATTAAGTAGCAGACCAGGTCCTGAATTATCACTTTAACTTTTCCTGACACGTCCAGGTTTCTGTTTCCTCACAGCTTGTCGGGAGAGGCTGTGGCTCAGGAGGTAGAGCATGTCATCTACTAATCAGAAGCTTAATGGTTTGATCCCTAGCTGCTCCGGTCTGCATGCCAAAGTATCCTTGAACAAGATGGCAAACCCTGAGTTGTGAATGTTAGCCAGAAAGCACTTAAAAACAGAAAAAAGTGCTTGTATGAATGTGTGAGTGTGAATGAATGAATGAGAGATCTTGTATTAAAGCACTCCGAGCGCTCAAGTAGAGTAGAAAGGCGCTATATAGGAACCAGTCCATGTTACTACATAGGTTTTTCTTTAGACGTCAACAAAGGCAAACAGAAGATGGTCAGGTTATTAGCCAAAATACTTCCAGGCCTCTTTCAACCTTACCACTCTTCTGAATCTACACATCAACTGAAAAAAAAAGAAGAAGAAAAAAAGAGAGAGAGCAAAAGAAAAAATGTGCTTGTCTCCTATTTCCCTCCTTGCTGCCCTTTTCCCACTGATAGTAACAACGACGGTCATGGTTTTTGTGATGTAGGGGGTGTGAGAGATATGTGGCCTTTTCTCTTTCTTCACAGATCAGAGAGATGGTCTCAAATTTAGATCTCTTTTATGTATAGGTAGCAGGAGGTCAAGGGCTCCCTCCAGGCGTCCGAGAAAAGGAATGCTGTGGTATGCTGTGTGCTACGTGCCACCCTGGATTGAAGAGGCAGATCACTAAGTATGCCTGCAAGTGTGTGCAGATGACCTCATGCTAACATTTCAAAGTATTACAGGGAGTTCAGAGGCGATGCCCAGTTTTAAAGCGTCACGATGACAGTAAAATCCATGCACCGCTGGTGATCGTATGTCTCTGAGGTGACCGCAATATTCCTGAGTCAGCTGTCTACTGTCTCTCAGCTGAGTGACACTGCTTTATTTTGGTCACTACAGTACCATTAAACAATAAAATCAATTTTCCTTGATTTAAGGTATTTTCCCAATCACGGCAGAGTCCAAATTACAATGTCACTCAACCTAAAAAAATCACTGGAACTACCATAGAGACAAATCACAGATTACTCTGAGCATATTGCAAAAGAATCAACATTTCAAATGCCAGTATGTAATGTTAATATGAATTAAGTAAAATACAGATAACTGGTTCTATGTGTTCATTATGGTTAAAAAAAATAGATAGAAGTACATAAATAGATACAGTTTTAACTATTCAGGCTCTTAATTGGAGATTATGTATCGAAGTTTCAGGAGCAGGACCACGCCTCCAAACATGCTCCTTCCGGCTGTCATCTATATAGGTTCCCCCAGTTCTGCAAGCTGTTCATTCTCATTTACGTGCCCCCCCCCCCTCCTTGTTTTCAATTCTTTAACTTCTTCACTTCTATTTAGTGCATGGGGATCTGCCAGGCCCGGGAGCCGTCGCCAGTCCCCTTCGAGGCCTTCCCCAAACCGCAGCTCAATTCATGTCCAAGCATTCACCTTTACCTACTAAAATGCTGTCAAACCTAAAATGAGGACGTGGGCCCAGCTAGTGAATTATATAGCACCAAATCACAGCAACAGTTGCCTCAAGACACTTTATATTATAAGGTAAAGACCCTACAATAATACAGAAAAAACCCTAGATTGAAACAATCCACTTTGAGCAAACACTTGGTGACAGTGGGAAGGAAATCTCCCTTTTTACAACAAGAAACTGCCTGCAGAACGAGGCTCAGGGAGGGTCAACCATGTGCAGCGACTGGTTGGGTTTTGGGGTCTCTCACATTATAATGAAGATTGTGCATGAGAAACAGGGGACTGTAGACATGAGGACAGTTAGAACGATGCCTGGTGTCCATATGACCAGGAATGGTTGTGCATTAATCATCAGATGATTAAGGGGACAAATTACTGTTTAGAAATTTGAATTAACATCTGACTATGTGGGGTTTTTTGTTACTGTAAGTCAGATCTGATCAAACCACAGCTTTACTCTTTAATAAGGCTGATTGTTTAGACTCTAAATGAAACGCTATCAATGATACCTACTTTTCTTAACCTTAACTTTGATTCCTGCTTATTTGGTAATAGTTAACGAAGCAAATCATGTTGCTGAAAACACTTTTTATTCAAGAAACTTCAAAACTAATTTAAGTGTTTATGCAATAGAACTCTGATGGATCCAATGCCAAATAATTAGTTAATTGTATCCAATTGCACCGAATATTAACTATAACGTAACAAAAGCAGTTTTCTCCTTTGTGGATCTCCCATTAGTGTCATCAGACCTGTTCTTTCTGAGGAAAACCAGACTAGCTGACCATCCAGTCCCGCCTACGTGCCCACGTACACCATGGAATCCTGGGAAAGAGGCAAATCATCATGAGACAATGTGGATGTTCTTTCGTCCTTCATCAACAACAAGCCTTCTATCATACAAACAAAATGTGTGTGTGTGTGTGTGTGTGTGTGTGTGTGTGTGTGTGTGTG
>VUQG01043782.1:0-24832 GCA_015106755.1 Etia nguti | reverse complement strand
CATCATAAAACCTTAGACTAAGCTTCAGGTTTGAAGACACATTCTGAAGGAACGAGGTCAAACAAAACCCTCGAACCTCCCGTCAGCTGGACACAAGCTTCCAAACCAATGTGACCCAGCCAATCAGACATGAGAACCAGCACCATGTGTATCAGAAGAGGCATTTGATCATGCAGTGTGTGTGTGTGTGTGTGTGTGTGTGTGTGTGTGTGTGTGTGTGCGTTGAGAGGCAATAAATGTCACTGATTGCTGGTGTGATAATGGGCAGGTTGAGAATCACTTCAGACAAGTGATGAAGGTTAAAGAGCTCTCTCTCTCTGCCTCCTTTTAACAGCTGAAAGATTTGCAGGATATACAGAAATTTGCTGGTGTGTGTGTGTGTGTGTGCGTGCGTGCGTGCGTGTGTGTGTGTGTGTGTGTGTGTGTGTGTGTGTGTGTGTGTGTGTGTTTGAGAGAGCTAATAGATCAGTGGCTTGTTAAAAGCCAGGTTCTGGTACCAATTTATCGCTGTGGAGACTGACAAAGGGGAGGGTCAGAAGTTGAGTCCAGTCTTTGATCGACTGCGGGAGCGAGTTATTAATAAACCTTTCCTTTCTTCTCTCCATTCTGTGATTCCTGCGCACTCCTTTTTCTCTTTTATGGATAATTTAGAGTGATGGCTTGACTATCACTTGTGTCACTGTAGCCGACATGTAGACTTATGCCATCAGAAACAATACTAAGGTGTCATTAGTCTTGTAAACACTAGAATAACATTAATCATTAGAAAATGATTGAGTGATTGGAGATAACAGCCTCGTAGTGTCATTATTATTAGCGTAATTTGCTCTTTGAGGAAAACAAATCATTAATTACTACTAACTCTAATATCTGTTTCCTGTTTATAGCTTCGAAATGTGTCCCGAATGTGCATCTGCTGATCAATTTCAAGTCAATGAGGCGTAATGATGAGAAATTTGTGGCATGAGAATTGATGAGGTGACAGTTATTAGAATAATGTTTATAATTACAAAAACAGAAATGTTCACGACTCTCTGACAGCGTGATGCACGAGCCACATGTCAGGGTACAGTCAGATCGCATTCTCCATCAATACCACAGGCGGTTATAACTGCCATCACTTTTTTCTGGTTTCAGACTTTGCATCAGATTATAGGAGCTTGCTCCCATTTAACCACAGCAGCATCAGCGAGCTCCATCCTTGGGTGTTCAGATGATGCAGTCAGTTTTCTGGTTCATCCAAAAGTTGTTGGGTGGGGTTTTAAGGTTTTAACACAGCTATTTCTTTGTGGATTTTGAAGCTACGATCATGTATTGTATATTAAAGTTGGACACGACATCATCCATTGGTTTAGCTTTGATTTTAACAACATGCACTAAAAACATGACTTTATTTGGATGAACGTGGTTATGGATAGGAAGCTGCAACTGTAAAGTTTATGGAAGCGCCACATAAACACAGATAGCTGCTAATTAGTGCCAAGAAACATAGAAATAATTCATTTGTCTTATATTACGGCTCAACATCCCCTGAGATCACAGCGTTGCCAGTTACTTATATAAGGTTAAAAGTTGCATATACACATCGCCATCCCGATATTTGCATTTTATGATGAATCTCTTCTTCTTTTGTATAACAAACTAAAAGTGATCTTTCCCATTTAAAAGTTATAGACTGCTCTGTGTGAACTGAAGTCAACTATTTGTTGTGCAGGTGCTCATGAAAAAGGCTTGATTGATGATATTTTTTTCCATCTGTACATTATGCAGCTATTGAAGAACTTATGTAACACGATTAAAAACATTACTTTGTAATGTGCTACCTCCAGCACTCGCCCTATTAGTAGTAGCACAGGAACTTGCATCTTCCGGGTCCAAAAAGTGAAGCTAGTATTGAAATGCCTTACACCTGCATTCCTTGTAAGGGCCAGCAGGCACTGGCTACTGTAACAACCAAACAACCAATGAGAAACTTGCTCTGTGACCTCAGTGGACACTTTCCCTCGTCTCAGTATCCAGGGTTATATTAAAGACGACACAAGGTTCATTTTGCAAACAGTGCTCCCAATTAAAGGCACAAAGGAGGATATGCTCAGCAACCGAATCCATCTTTTACATACAGTCTATGCTTCTAGTCTGCTTCCACTGCTAAATCTGCTACTGATATTACTGCCTCTCGTATCACTGCCGGTAGCTGTAAGGAGTTTGCAGTGTAATACAAAAAAGAAAGAAGAATTTAAGAAAATATAACCCAATCCTGGATTGTTTGCCACAAGCATAAACTTCAAGAAGCCCATTTTCTCGCAGTTCTTGCAGTTTCATCCGTCGACTTCTCGGCATTAGTTCAAGGTTTTATAACGCTATCAACCAGCTCCACTCATACAAACCTCAACAAACTCTCTCTACCCCTCAAGCGCTCTCTTAAAACCCAAATTCAGAAAAAGAATCTTCAACGGTGTGCGGTTTGTACATAGCTAGTTCACCAAATAAACAATTCACTTTTAAAATGCTGTTTATTTTTTAATCTTTTTGTTACGAGTTTTTGTTTTTACCACTTCAAAAAAAAAGACTCCAGGGGGACAAACTTTGAATCCCTACTTTTCTTACTTTTCCAAATACTACATCATAATCTCAGTCATTTCCACCACATCCAGACGGGGCTGAACTAATGTTAAAAGTGCACCGTTAAATTGCAAATCTTATCCTCTGTCTCCTTGTGGGCTGCTCATCTCTGCGCTTTACTCCTTGACCTGTAATATTCATTTAAAAATGATTTAAATGAAGTGAGTATAACAGTTTAATTTCTCTGTGTGTAAGCTTCCCTCTAAGGGTTCATCCTTGGTTCAGCATTACACTTGGCAGCATTTCTCTTACACCACACACACACACACACACACACAAAAGCTCAGGGTCTCCAACTGCGGGCTTGTAGAGAGGAGAGGAAGAGGAGAGGAGAGGATACCAGGGAGGAGAGGAGAGCAGTAACAGAGATGAAGGAGAGGAGGAGGAGGAGGAGGAGGAGAGGATTCATATAGATTTGATAGATTGGAAGCTTGAGGCCGAGAGAACACCTGAGGGAAGAGCAAAATAAATTGGATGGAGAGAGAGAGTGAGAGTGAGAGAGAGAGGTAGGGAAAGAAATGGGAGAGAAAGACAATAGCTGCATGAAATTGGATTGAGAGAAAAACAAAATGAGAGATAACAAGCAGAGGACAGAAGGCAGAAAGAGACAGGAAAGAAAATCTGGAAAAGAATAGAAGCTTAAAGAGACGAAGACCAAGCAGGAAAGAGAGAACGTGAAAAAACAGTTTTTTAAAGGAAAGAAAGAAAACACAACAGAAAATAGAATATCGTTTATTGTCACTACACAGGTACGATAAAAATTCGCATGGTTTCTGTCATATAGAAATAAATAGAGACATAAATTTAAAAAAAATATGAATGAATAAAGCATTATGAACTGACTGATCCACCAACTGGGATGTTAAAAAAAGCAAGAAACTGAATACATTTAAGAATTAAATCTAAAACAAAAAAGGTGTGAAAGACAAACAGAGATTTAGAGGTGAAGGCGAGAGAGGGGGGAGAGACAGAGAGACACAGAGAGTGAATAAAGAAATGCCGGCAGTGCTTGGCCAGCAAATTATTTGCAGAGCTACAGATTTCCAGGCTGCCTTGTTGGCCTTCCTGCATGTCTGTCACCCTGTGTGTGTGTGTGTGTGTGCGTGTGTGTGAGTGCATATTGAGGTGTGTCGACCACGTACACATGTGCATCCGTGCTTGTCTGCACTAGGCAGGTTTGAACATCACCACATATGCTGACGTGTGTTTGTGTGCGTGGGTGCGTGTTTTTGCATGTACATACACTCCCAGGCTATTTTTACCCTTCCATTTAAAATCTGCTTGAGAACGCAGAAGCACAGGAAGTGAGTGTCGTCTCACTTTTCCTCCAAGCGAGCTTCGGTTCTCCTCCACGTCCTGTCCGCTCGTTGTACTACTACCACTGTCTGCCATCCTCTTCTCCCATGATGCATCAGGGCTGCCTCCTATATACAGAGACAGAGATGAAATTTATGTACACTCAAAAATCATTTAAAGAAAATTCACTTGTATCTGTAGCCGATGATGACTCATCTCACACCAGAAAAATTAGGTGAAAACCACAAACTGTAGCTTAAGGAAAATATATTTCATACAAATATACAGATTATTTTGTTTTCAGGTCTGATGATTATGAATATGTTGGATGATTAGGACAGCGGCCAAGATTCCCCTGAATGCAGATTTCTAACGCAGTGAGCAACATGGACGTTTCAGATGTCTAATTTTTGTGTTTAGGTGAAAACAGATGTTTAAAGTGATTCTTGTGAAAGTAATTTTTGATTTTTGCTTCCTTATTTATTTAAATATCTACAGCAGAGGTAGATCTTGTAAAGTTAGCATCACAAATGAAGCCACAGCTTCAGTATGGGGAATAATAATCATAGCATCCTTATAAGGACTCACAAATGTCAGAAAATTCTTTGATGGAGATTGCTGAAACTAATGGAGTGGATGTGAAGGAATGTACAAAGAAGTGGACAAATATCTTGGTCCTCACCCCCCAAAATACTGATAGCAACAAAGGGAGTGCACCCAGAGGGTCAAAACGTTTCTCCTGGACTCATGGATTTTTTTTCTATCAGTTGCATTATAAAACACTGGGTGATTTATACTTAATACACCAGCACAAGCATGAATGCTGCCAATGAGATCAGCCTTTTATGAAGGGTACATTGTAGACTCTACAAAGATTCACTGCAGAAGTCTAAATCAGGCCTTGGATTGTGCTATTTCAGCTACTTTAACAGGCCACAGTTCCTGTAGATCTGCAAACCACTTTGCAACCCACCTACCAGCTCATGTTATGCATGTGATTTAACCAGTGTTGTGTCCACTGTCAGTGATGTCTCTCTCCTGTTTTACTGAGGAGGCCTTGCAGTTGCTACACCTTTAGGTTTTCCCCATGCAGTATACATCCTTGGAAGGGCAGGAAGGACCCAGGACAGAGCTGTACGCCTGCATATAAATTACTAGGATGGTATAACAATCCTATGTCTCCTAAAACTACAGTTTAAATCATCGTTGTGCCTCCCGTCTGTTTTCTGAAGGGCATCATCACTTTAACACAGACTTTATTTTGCACCACAGGTGAAAAAAATTGGATTTCATATCGTTACTTGTCACTAAATAAAAATAATACTGCTCACCTGTATAGACCATTTGAACCATTGTAACCAAAACTGTCACTGATGGCAAACAAACAACAGCAGGACGTCAGAGCTGAGCAGTGACAGCCGAGGATGAAGATGTTTTCCTCTGAGGTGTTTTTGTCCTCTCGGGAGAGCGGCGTGTTGAGGTTTCACATTTTCTCCTGAAAGATGTAATTCAGCTTTTACTCCTGCTGTACGCTACAGTCTGCTTCTCACTATGTTCATGCACAGAGCTGGAAATCATATTATTCACATTTGCTAGAGACGCCAAAATAAGTGGGAAATAAAATGTTTACATACAAATGATAAAATCTATTGTGAGATCTTTTTATTTCTTATTCCCAACAGGAGAAAGTCTTTATTTTAGAGTACGAATGAAAAAGGAACCATTCACTCAAATTGCAGATTGGTTTTAGTAGCATTTTTCTGTTGGTCGGAGATCCATGCAGTGTGGATTTACTGGAACTTTGTTGCTGTTGAGCTTTTGAAATCTATTCTTTTTTATACTCTGATGGGAACAGAGCAAAATATAACCAGGGCCAGTGTGTTTTTGTGTTAGCAGAACCCCAAAGAGGTCACGTCTGGCTCTAATACTTTTATGTATTTCACTTGTTGACCCCTGACAGAAGCTCTTGAGTTTGTTCACTTGATTTCATTTATCAGAAAATTCTTCTATTTTCTACCACTAATCTACTTCTGGGTCACTCTGCTGCGGTCTCTATGTGGCATTCAACTTAGCCAAGAGACATATCCTCTCCTGGGTTTGCCCCAGGGTCTCCTCCCATGCCTGAAACATCTCACCTAGACGCACCCAGAAGGCATCCTAATCATATGCTGGAACCACATCAGTTCCTTTTGAGAGCAGAGGAGCAATGGCTCTACTCTGAGCCCCTCCTGGATGCCAGACCTGCTGACTCTATCCCTGAGAGTGAGCTCAGACAATTTTATAGCCGCTGTTTGTATCTGCACTTGTTTTCTTTTCAGTCACCACCCATGGCTTTTGGTGTGGGTCAGAAGGACGCTACAGATTCACTGCAGACAAATTCCCCAAACCGTCTCTCAATCTCTTGCTCCACACTTGTGAACAAGACTACGAGATTTCTGAACGCCTTCAGCTGAGGCGCCAGCTCATCCCCAGCTGTGAACAGGCAGTCCACCTTTTTCTGGCTGAGAGCCACAGCCCCAGACTAGGAGGCTTTCACTCTCATCCCCGATGCCTTTTCAGTCAGCTGCAAATGCCCCAGTTCAAGCTCGAGGTCACTGCTCGATGAAGCCAGTGCACAGCAGTGGGAGCAGAAGAACAGTGTGTGACTTCTAATTTTAGTCAGTAGAAATCTGAATTGCTCTGATAACATATCTCAGAGATGCAGGAATAATAAGGAAAGATCATACATGGAGATCTCAGTCTGTATCTGGTGCTAGAAAACCCCTCGTGTGATTTTAGAAAGGATGCCAAGCACAGTCCTTTTCAGTAAAGATGTAACGCTGCTATTGTAAAGCTTTACAATAGTTTCATTTTCATCAGTTTCTACAGTTTTCATATGTCATTTTTTTTCCAGTTTTTCCCAAACATTTCCCAGTCTTGCCTGGTGAAGATGTCATTTGTGTTTATCCATAAAGCCCAAACTTTTACTTTGCCACTGCAGTTTTTAAAGTTATTGTTGGTTTACTTTTGGGACGACTTTCAGGTGGTAACTAAAAACAAAGGCTGGTGTTTAAGGGGATAAATCACCGCCCTTAAACCTCTTTCTCTCACCTTCAGATACATCCACGCCCTCTACCTGGGTGCGAAGAGCCGCTGGAACAGCAACGGGCCCCGCCGCCAGTTCCACTGGAGGTTGATGTTCGAGAGCGCTGACATCACCATGCTCCGCCTCCTGGAGGCCTTTCTGAAGTCGGCTCCACAGCTCGTTCTGCAGCTGAGCATCATGATCCATGGAAGCGGTGTTCTGCCTCTGCAAGGTGATGCATACGGCCGTCTTTTCCTTTTTCACTGTGGCAGATTCTTAGAATGAGTTCTTAGAATGAATGATATACAGCTTTATTTTTCTTTTTTAGCCATCATTACCAGTGGTTATCATAAGACTGGACAAAGTTTTCTCCTGAGATTGAGCAAACGGCACTATTGGTGCAAAGACCAAGACATGTCATAGACAAAGATGCAGAGGTTCAAAGTTAAAGCAGGAAATCAGTCTATAAACTTATTTGATTTGAGCTAAGAAATAAGAACCAAACTGTAATAAAGCACACTTATCCTGTGTGTTTGTGTGTGTGTGTGTGTGTGTAGGTGTGTGTGTGTGTGTTCACTTCAGTACTTTTCACACTCAGTGTTCACACACACCTGGCGGGCACCAGCAGCAGCAGAAGACAAGTGTCAGAAACATATTTAAATAGTACAAAACACACAGCTGACTCATAAAACCCACAACGCACACATGTATTCTGCAGAATCCAAAAAATGAACTTCCTGCATTTGAATATCTTTAAAGTTCACCTTTACTGTTCTGCGAGGACTCTGTGTTCAGTTACAGACGAGTGGAGGGCAAACATCTGTGCGAGGCGCAGCTTCGTGGCTGCGGTGGACGCAGGGCACACCGACTGTGCTCAGTGTAGCAGCGATATCGACGTGCATGGCTGCAGTGACAACACAGAGTCTGCGTCTCTGCAGGAAACATAGTACATCTGCTTTGACATCCATTAGAAGACGGCTTATGGCCCTTTGAGAGTGTAACACTGTGTTATTTTAATATTTCATGTTAAAAAAAACCTAAAATCTTTAAACCAAATCCCCGTACAATCAAATATTAGTAATATAATCGAGTCTTCTAATGCAGGTTGTGTGAATATCACAGTTTAGATAGTATTAGATTGTTATGCATTCATTTCTGCTTAACTGGTGAGCTCACAGATTACACTCGTTTACAAAATCATAATGAAGTCATCAGTTAATAAGAAATGGCATATTTAACAAAATAAAATCCCGCGACTTGTTCTGTAAAGTTTAAAAAGTAGATCGAGTGCAGAAAGTAGTTACTAGGATAAAAAACGATATTCTAATAACAGCTAAAAATAACAAAAACTGCTGAACAGTGATGGCATAAAAACATGAAACTACATCAAAACAATAAGAAGCACCGGAGCTGACCGGACTAGAGAAACAAAGAGATGATGTGCACCAGAACAAGAAAGCTTCATCACAAATAAAATATTCAAGTGATTAACAAGTACCTCGATTTACTCACTAAGTACTCTTCCTGAGTAAATATACCTGATTACAGTACAATTTAGCCTTTGTAAGCGTGTTTTTATAGGGAACCTATCGTGTGCAGTAGCTGCAGTAGCTTTGCATAAGTCACTACATATTAATCAGTCATAAAAGGCTGATGGGGTGTTGTTGTCACGCCCCCCCAGGCAGGCGGCGTGGACACTGAAGTGTGTGAATGCAATTACTCGAGAATCAGGCGATGTAGGATTTTCAAATTCTTAAAACAGAAGCATCTAATAAAACTCTTAGACAAGTTTTAATCCCGGTCACCTTGACCTGAAGGTCAAAGGTCACTTTTCCTGCTAATCACCCAGCATTTTGAAATTTATGCCATAGATGTGTGTCCTAGGAGGCTGAGGGGTAGTCCTGGCAGCGACCAGTATTTATTTATCTCACACTGGACTTTGCTGCACTTCGTTCATCCTCTCACTAAACGAGCTGTGGTAGCTCCCATCTTCCTCTCTTTAAGACAACTTTCTTCTGATTGGCTGCCCCTCCCAAAAAAAGTGGGTGTGGCTTTTGTGCTCACAGCCAGAGCTGTGCTCACTGAGATGACCGTATTAGGTTTAACCACTCTTTATGACATCATTCATATTAAGGATGAGGAAGAACTGTGAAAAAACAAACCTTTTGGCTCTCAGGCATTATTCATACACACACCTTCATTATTTGCAGGTTTATCTGTTTTTATTATGAGAGCTTTAACATTTTGTGCAGCATGTGTGAAAAAAACAGGGAAATGTATAATAGATGCTTTTTAACCTCAAACCGTCCTTTTGTGTCCCTCCTCACCAAGCATCCTTTATCTCATGGTCTGAAAACTAAACTCCTCTCAGAGATAAATGTGTCCGAGCTCTCACACACAAATATCCCTGTCTACTTTGACCTACCATCTGTTAAAAAGCATTCATGTTTTTTAATGTGGGCACTCATACATACGCTCCTGCAGCGCCGGCAGTACTGAAGTGCTGAGAAGATTCACCATCATTGCACTATCATTATCCATTATCATTTTATCTGTCACACAAGTCGAGCGTCGGTGTAGCCAATTAGTCATTCAAGTCATCTGTTAAGGACAAATCCCAAACATTCGCTGGTCCCAGTTTCTCCAAATGCCTAGCTTTCCAAGCGTAACAAACTGCATCTGTCACTATTTAGCCATGATTCCCTTTGTTTTGGGTTCATTTGTTGCAAGGCTGTTTTGGTGTATTTTCTCAAGCTATACTTCAGGACAGTTGTCACGTTGCTAACCTGATTTATAAATTTGGTTGTGATTTATCAGCTACAGTAATGGAGGTCATTGTTGATTGGGAGAACAGGTTGCAGTTGGCTTAAGTTCATCTCAGTTTGTAGACAGGTTATCTTGAAGAGGTGACTTTTCATTTATTTATTTATTTTTTTGCTTTTATTTTCTAATCTATTTCTCTTCCAGCTACATTAACTCTAACATGATCAACCTAAGATGATTCACCAGAACATGCATTACACTGATAGGTCCATCTCCATATTTGATATAAAATGTACCACTTCACTCAGATTGGGGGTTTTCTTCATCAAACTTGTTTCTCGTGCTCACAAATTTCCATTTTTTTTTTCTATCTGGTGTGCTTAATCTCTACTCCAAACCATTTTCTTTGCCACAATTTGGCGGCCCAGGCCGGAGAGCGAAGAAGACACGATCCTCAATTGCTTTCACCCTTTGAAAGCAATTCCCTGTGATTGTATCCCAGGAAACAATCATTTTCCTGTTTTTTCTTCTTTTTTTTGCATCCCCACCCCCCAAAAACTAGGCGATTCATTGCAGATCTCTCATTGTTTATAGACAACATCATCTGTTCCTTGAAATCCCAGGGGAGATGGTCTGGGGTCAAACGTTTGACTCTCTCATCTCAACTTTTAGAAATTAGAGACGCTGTTCGGATCCCAGAATGCACATTAGCTAAAGGAACCAACATCACTGACACCAAATTGTTACTAAAATCTGAAATAAATCGATTTACACACAAACAGGTTGTCTTTGTGGGGTTTTAATTTGGCTTTGCAAAGTGGTAAAAGAACAACATAAAGAACATGGCAGCATGGCTTTTGACAACAAATAATAACAACAAGCACAGAACCATTTAGAGAAACTCGCCATGGTCACAGGATAGAGTCACAGCCTTCCACTCAAAGACAGCTTGTACAGTTGACTTATTACAATCTTATAAAGACAAAACATGATGCCATGGAGACATCCATCCAGCAAGGCCAGCTTCACATAGAGAAGGGCACAATCATAAAATGTTCCAACATATTGGTGACACTTTAAAAACAACAAAAACTACATAGAATAAAGAACGCTTATACATTTCTCCAACATCTTGGCATTTGAAAAAATGAATCCTGTCATTGGTTTTCTTCCAGGTCAGGGTCATGCTGGCTGCAATCCAAGTGAACACACCAAAACAACCAACTTTTTCAGGGCGTTATTGAAATGTTCCCCAGCCAGTGGAGAAAAGTAGTTTCCTCCCATCAGGAAAAGTGCTTTAAAGTAAAATAACTGAACGATTTGATCTGCTGCCTCTCCAGTGAGTCTCTCATCCTGCAGCTGGATTCCAGCTCCAGCAGTTATCTTGAGTAATCTTGAGAGGTTGACACATATAAAGCAGTTCTAAATGAGTCCGTGTTAGAGTGGATCTCCAACGCAGAACAAAGACTACCGTTGCCAGCTGTGGTCCAAGATGGTCGACTGGAAGTGGGAATAAACTTGGGATGAGATCCTGAATGATAATAAGGACGGCAACCAGGACTCTTGGAAACATTGGATTATGTTACATAGCACAGACGTAAAAACCCAAATAGTCTGAGTTCAGTTCATGCAATACCAGATGTTCCAATTTCTGTGAAATTCTGTGGAGATCATTTCCTTTGCAAAATTTAAGCAGCTTAAGGGGTATGACTCATATATCAAATCAAAGCAGACAGAGGTTTGAAGTTTAAAGAACTCCCTTTCCTTTATTAATACATATATAGCATTTGTCTGGTGAAGGCAGCCCATAATTTTCTCTGTTCTTAATGCTGCTGAATCCTCTTGAGACAGATATTGTTCAAGCAGGCTGTACAGTAAAGGAGTGACAGCTCTCTCCTTTAATCAGACCTCATTAAGGAAACACTCTGTGGGTTCTCTGGCCTGCCACTGGTCTGTGTTAAATTGTTTTTGTTCAAATATGGAACAAAACCGTTGCTGTTTTGTCATGATATTTTCCATTTCCAACAAAGCTGCGCAGACGCCGAGAATGTTTCATTTTCTGTTCACAACGGTTGATGGTGTTTTAATAGTTTCAGCCATTTCCCCCATTTCCATTCGTGTTAGATGGAACAAGCTGATGCATAAAGAGAGGCAAGTTTAGAAATAAGGAGACAAACTATGAACACTGCAATATTGAAGACAAAAAGAGAAAAGTATATTAAATAACTAAGAAACATGTCACATGTAAACAAAAATATGGGCCTAGCACTGTGTCCCTGCTGTGCTAGGAAAATCTTACGTGTTAAACAGCATTTAAATTCAATAAAAGTGAAAAAGTAAGAAGAAATTTCAAACACAATAAGTTTTTTGACTTATGGAAAGAATGAAAAAGGGTACTCTCCAGATGAGGACCAGTTCAAACTCACGTTTCCGAGGAGTGAGTTTCATTTTAGGATGAACTCAGTTTTTAAGAGAAATATTTTAGAAAAAACTTCAGATTTATCAAATGCAAAGTCGGCGCAGCTCTTTCTCTGCTCACATTTTAATGCCTTCTCAGTGTGATTCATGGCTAATTTGAGACAAGACTGCATGATTAACACACATGAATATTTAATATGCTAAACTGTGCTCTGGGCGGCTCGCGGCAGGCCTGAAAGTTACATGTGCGGGCTAATGATCATTTGACTTCAGTAGAAACTGGTTCAAGTCCAGATAAATTTGACAGCCAGCAACATAGTTTTTACATTTTTTACCAAAGTAAAAAAAAAAAATGGTAAAAAAAAAATGGTACATTTGGAAATTTCTATGTAAGGGCAACCAATCGGATGTCAGAGAAAGATTTCAGCTGATTTCCACTAAGTTCACCAATCTCATCCTTATTATTGTCCAAACCATTCCCTAAGATGATCACTTGAACAACTCCATCTCTGAAATTCTGGAGTAATCCCAGACTTTCTAAGCTTCCTGTTTCTGTTAGCAACCTGGGAGTGTCCCTTTCCTCATACAGTAGACTCATGAGGAGATCCCAGACGTCAGGACTTCCTGTGTCGATCCTCAGGATTATAGGACTCACTGTGGGAACTGATTGAGATCACTAGTAGACTCAGTAGTAATAAAACACAATTTACCTTTACCTAAATCAAAATGAGCAAAAGAGAACTGACTTTGAAGATGACAGAGTTCTTAAAATTAAAAAAAACAACAACAGCAAATGCTGCAACAGGCCTCCACTCAGCACGGCAGGAAATAAATAAACACATTTTAAGCTCAGGGAACAAGCGTGGAAAAAAGAGAAAAATGTAGGAGGATGTTCAAGAAAACATTGCCATACTACTTTAGGGTGAGATGGTCCTTAGTACTTCACATGTATTCCCACCTGAAGGATTAAAGCTGGGGCTAAAATTTTGTGACTTCAACTAAAAAAGACAAAACCATACGTGATTTAAAATGGACAATCTCCCCTGTGAGGTCTTCTGGTTGTGCTCCCATGGATCAATATAAACAGTGCCGCAGTTTATATATGGCTCAGTGTTCTCACCACATGTATGTGCATATCTCTGATTTCACCAAAGATCTCAAGGATCACTACTGGCGATGAGAAGTTGGTCTCTCCACAAAGAGCAAATGCCATTTTTCATCATCAGCTCAGGAGGGCACTGAGGAGCATCTCTACATTTACATTCACAAGCGTGCGGACCATGAATTCACACCATAGCTGAGTGCTTGTAGCCACAGTCTCGGATCACCACGTTTGCCAATTTGGATTATTGCAACTTTGTTTTCTTCCCTAAACTTAAATTCAAGTTAAAAGCTGGAAGTTATTTGATTTGATTTTTGACCCACTGGGAGAGATTTAGTGTGCTTTCAGCTGCACAACGGTAGCAGAAGCCTAATAGGGCAGCATTACTAAAAGAAGACCTTGATATGAAAAGAAGAACATTTTTATCAAGTACATTTTTTCTTAGTTGCAGAACTTACGGACCACATCTCAGACACACAACATTTCATAATACAAGCAATAAATCAGCTTACAATTATCTGACCACATTATTGAGCCACACAGGGCAATTTTAACTACCTCTGCTAGATTTCTTATTTAAAAGCTTTGTAGTAGTAGCCTGTCCTGATGGTCCTGAGAGTGGATCTCTGTTTCTGTTTCTTCGTCAGTTTATTGATGTGTGTGTTTCTATTTAAGTTTTCTGTTGTAGTATTTAGAGTTTTGGATTATGACTTTTTAAAAAACATTTTCTACCAGTGGTTTTAATTTGTTTTGCTTTAGTGTTCTTGTGGGTCTTGCATTCAGAGTTACAGTAACTGTTTAGCATTCATGTAATTTCTTATTCCTGCTTTGATTCCCTGATAGTGATTTTGATCCTTTGTTATAAGTTGAACTTGTGCTGTCTGTGTTTCTTAGTCCAGTGTAGTGAAGAGTTTTAGTTGTGTGTTTCATTTTCTGTTTTGAGTTCTAGCCTCCCCCCTCTGTTCAGTTGTTTGTATTTGTTGTCATCGTCCTTCCTTTGTCTTGTTCTATGTTCATGCCTCAGTCTGTTAATTTCTAGTCAGTTGTTGATATTCTGGTTAGTATTACTCTCCTTTGCTAGTTACCTGCATCTTGTTGTGAGTTGTGCACCGTGTCTCTTGAATACGTTCAGCTGTCTCGTTACCCTCCCGTGTTCAGACCCCTGTCAGCCGTCTGCGTGTAGCCTCGGGCTTCCCTTTGTTGTGTCATCTGTTTAGTCAGCGTACTTTGGCTGTCTGAGTTTCCTCGTGTTATTCCCGGGATGCTCCTGTGACTATTGGATTTTGATTTGCTTGCATTTTAGATTTTGTTTGGATTCTGAAATCAGCCTGATAAACATCTCAAACTCTTGTTTTCTGCATCTTGGGTCCAAAAGCCACACAACATACACACCTTGACATCCAAATTTAAGATGCAGTTTAAAGTTTCTCTTTCCAAGGTCAAAAATGAAGTGCCACTATTAGTATTTTTTTCTTTTTTCTACCACTATGCAGCATGTTGATACTGTTATACCTGCAATCTCCTTGCTCGGGTAGCTTTATAATTCTATTTAACAATATCACTGGTGTTATCTTATGAGCTATTCAGTCAAGCTAATAACTGTAGTCCTCTTATTTTTTCCCCCCTCTTTCTCTTACTCTCTGACTTTCCATTTGACTGTCCAGGTCTATCTGCCTCAGCCTCCTTGGTCTCACTGGCCTGGATGATCGCCTCCTACCAGAAGGTCCTCCGTGACTCCCGTGACGACAAGTTGCCCATGTCCTACAAGGCCGTGATCGCCCAGATGCTGTGGCACTTCTTCACGATTGGGGCGAGGACTGTGGCCTTTGCTCTCTTCGCCTCCGTCTTCCAGCTCTACTTCGGCATATTCATCGTCAGCCACTGGTGCGCCATATGTGACCTGATGCTGGGTCCTGGGTCCCAAATGGGAAGAATTAGACACCTGCTGCATTTTTTTTTTTTTTGTTATACAGAGAAATCTCTGTTCCAGTAATATTAGTTAACTTGCATTCCAACAGCAGGTAGACAAAAATCAAACTAAAAAAGTCATGCAGTACAATATATAAAGAGCAAGTTCGATAAATATATTCCCTTTAAACATAAACCTTTTCATCTGCTCATTCTTGCTCGTTAAATCACAGAAAACAGCTTCCTACACACTTTACAGCTTCTTCCCCCAAGCAGGGACATTTAGCAGGGGCTAATTTATAAAATACCTTAGGTGTTAATTGTAATTATTCATACAGCAGGTTTAGCAAATTGGTGCTGAAAGAATGTAGCCTTCTATAGGGAGAAGGTCAGTCTTAACGTCTTATCTCGTGGCCAGCGATGATTTGCATTTGGGCACCTCTGTATGTGTTCGCTCTACTTTAAATGGTTTAGATGTGATATTCTGTGCCCAGAGCATTCATTAAAATCTCTAGAAATGGATTGCCTGATATTATCGCTTTGTGTTTAGGGATGTACTTTGAGGCACAACTGAGAGATTTATGTTATCTGTCTTGTATTGCCCCTTTGTCTTAGTGTTCATTTGTGACTTCCTGTACTCAAGGCAGCTATAATCAATATTTTTATATTACTGATATAAATCAAATGTTAAAACAATGGCACAATGTGAAAGGTGCTACTTGTGGTGAAGACCCTACAGAGCACTATCACCTGAATGTGCAATTCCCCTCAGTTTTGCAGAGCGCTGTAGCGAGCTGCATGGCATTGTTTGGCTGTTCAGCTCACGACTTTACTGGTTCATTTTTACTGCTCTCACACTGTGATTGTTCTCACAGCTTTTTTCAGTAACAAAGCTTTAAATATCCTCTCTTCACATCCTGCTCAGCACCAAACAGCATGCAGTCAGAGTTTGCAATTAGCTGGTGTACACTGAGGAGCAGTCAGCTTTTGAGGAGACCTTTCATTTCCCTCAGATGTTCGTGAAGTGCACAGATTTTATTTAATAGATGAACATAGCCTCTGCGATCTCAGACACTGGTTTGTGGACTATGGAGAAATCGCTCATCACAAATGAAACAAAGTAGTGGTCGGTAACAGCTGCAAGCTTGTCCGTAAAATCAGCTGTTGCAGGCTTAAATAAATCTAGCATGTTGTTCGCTCGCATCACTTGGATACAGTAATTTGCAGTTCTAAGGCAAAGACAAGTTTCTGTTGAATTATGTCAACAGCTGAGTTAATTTCACTTCTGTTGCCCTCACAAACAAAGTTTATAGTAAAAAAACAGTCCAAAAATATCTCATTAGCATTTTGACAACTCTGGTCGTTTTGAGCCGTTCCAGTACTGGTTCTAAAAACAAAGTATATCCTGACAGTGATGTTAAATTGAAGGTTAATGAGTCATTAGAATTACAAATATTTGCCACTTGTAAACATGCAAACAGGGAAAACAGAGAAGCTCGTCACAAAGTTTGCTAAGCCCTCAGCTATGCAGACCTAGAGACCAACCGGCAACCTCGTGATGTATTGCCCAACCAATTTGTGAGTGGTTGTTGGAGGTTGCTGGCAGTTGTGAAATTGGTTTCACACAGGGTGCTGTACCTGTAGTTTGCATGGAGGACATCACCGTGTCTGCAAACACTTGCCATTTACTCTCAGAACTGTTGTAAAACTTGAAAATGTTTGACGCAAAATAGAGACAGAAAATGTTCCTCTTCAAAGTAGAAGTTGTGCAATCAACAGATTTCAAAATCAGGAACTTTTATTTTGAAGGCTAACAGTCTCTGTTTCCAGTTTGTGGCACACTTTTCAGACACTACTGCATGAAGTTTACGAGTGCTTGCTGACCAGTTGGTGTTTACTGACAACAATGGCAACCTGCTAGTTGCAACAAAGGTTTCAGGGCTTCACTATATATCCCTTGTGACCAGCGGTCGCCAGATGGTCTCTAGGGCTGTTTGACTGGGACATTACCTGGAGAACACATGTGCACAGAATCTCATGTCAGGCTTCTTGATTCTTATATTTTGTATGATTTCATAATTGGTACTGCTGGAGGAGCTAGAGGAAAAGTGTGAGGGATCCCAAGCATCTTTAGCAATCTTCCAGTGGGAATCATGACTGTCTTCAATTTTAAAACTTGGACAATAAAGACAAATAAACTGAAACTCAGTTGCTACAAAACTGACTGCAAGTGTCAGTGTCTACATCAGGGGTCTCGAACTCCAGTCCTCGAGGGCCGGTGTCCTGAAACTTTTCCATGTGTCCTTGCTGCAACACACCTGAATACAATTAGTAGGTCATTAGCAAGACTATAGAACTTGACTGCATGCTGAGGTGGCAGTTCAGCCATTTGATTCATGTTACAGCAGCTCATGAGTGAATGAACATGGTGCAATAAAAGTACTTTTAGAAGTACATTTTTCTAAACACTTACATTTACTTAAATTTACTTGAGTAGGGTTAGGGTTTGCCACTTCAGCATGCAGTCAAGTTCTATACTCTTGCTAATGACCTACTAATTTTATTCAGGTGTTTTGCAACAGGGACACGTGGAAAAGTTTCAGGACGCCGGCCCACGAGGACTGGAGCTTGAGACCCCTGGTCTATAGGTTAAGCAATGTGTTATGTTTGCAGATTCCTTATGTACATCTGTTATCTACAGTAGCGTATTAACACATAGGCTAGCATTAGCTTTCTAACAGCTGACTGTAAGGACCTAAAATAATATTTTGACATGGCAAAATTTTATGCCACTTTGGCTTTCTGAAGCATATTCTGGGGTAATGTATTTTCCTTTTCAAACAGTGCAAAGTTATAAAAAAAATTATTACAGCCTGATTGATATTTTGCAAAACAATCTGTATATCATATCATATCTTATCATAAGGCCCACGTGCATTGTTGAGACTAGCTGTATTGTTGTGTTGTCTTTCAGGTGTGTCATGACGTTCTGGATTATCCAAGGTGAGACTGACTTCTGCATGTCCAAGTGGGAGGAGATCATCTACAACATGGTGGTGGGCATCATTTACATCTTCTGCTGGTTCAATGTCAAAGAGGGCCCCAGCCGTTTCCGTATGACTGTCTACTACTCTGTGACGCTGGCTGAGAATGTGGCGCTGACCGCCGCCTGGTACACCTACCGTGACCCACAAACCGCCGATTCTTCTGCCCTGGTGGTTGTATGTCTGGTGGCCTGCAGCTTTGCCCTGGGAACCTTTTTCATGTTGGTGTACTACTGCTGGCTGCACCCAGATGGGCCTGTTCTGGGCTCACAGTGGGGAGGATGTGTTGACGAGGGTGTGGTAGGTTCAGGAGGGGTGGCGGGAGTGATTGATGCTTGCCTTACTCCATCACAAGGATCCCAAACGGATATAGTCATTACCAGTCCTCCAAGGACTCTGCCCAGGACTAAAGACACAGGGGAGCCAGTTCCCGGGGAGCGAGAAAGGGACAGGGAGAGAGACAGAGACAGTTGCCTGCCTGTCTTCCAGGTACGCCCCTCCCCATCCTCCTCTCCTGCACTCCTTCACAGGACCTCCTCGTCATCTCGTGCACATGAGGGACCCGTGATCCGGATCGACCTCCCGAGAAAGCGATACCCAGCTTGGGATGCGCACTTTATCGATCGACGTCTGCGCAAGACCATTCTGCTTCTGGAGACCACATCAGGCATCAGCCCTCGGATACAGTACAGGAGCAGCATGATGGGCAGCAAAGAGGTATTGGAATATGAGACAACTGTTTAAGCCAACAGTGGCTTTTAAACTTATAAATGCAGTCTGGGACCAAGGCTCAGCCTGAGATCAGTTCTCATCCCAGGACTATCTACGCCAAGAGAAGCATGAGAAGAAGATGCCGTGTGTCGGGCAGCTCTTTGAGAGGTTGTCAAAACTTGATTGTAAAATGTGA
The DNA here is from genome assembly GCA_015106755.1 of Etia nguti. Lineage (NCBI taxonomy): Eukaryota > Metazoa > Chordata > Actinopteri > Cichliformes > Cichlidae > Etia > Etia nguti. The sequence continues at coordinate 5,708 of VUQG01043782.1, read as the reverse complement.
AGCGCAATCTGGGACCAAAGCAGTCCGGGAGTAAGTAGCATGAATGAGCCATGGGAAGTCAGCGGAGTAATGCTGAACTGGGATAATCTTCGACTTTTTTTTCTAAAAGTTTTGAGGGAAGGAAAATATCCCTCATCCTGGGACCAAGGTGTGTTAGATTTTGTTTTATCCTGCACGGTCAGTACAAGAAGTAAAATAATTTGCAAGAAATTAAGTTGTGAAGTTTGAGATAATTGAGAAGCGGTCGGCTGCATGAACTTGAGCCTTTGACCCAAGAAAGACTTTCCGAGGAATGTTTAGGAAACTAGAAAATGCATGGGACATGCAATCAGTTTGGTTTGGTGTGATTTGGTTTGGTAAAGTGGGGACTCAAATTGAAAAAAGTCATTTTCCAGTCCTTTGTCAGACATTTGGTAAAACACTGTAACAAAGATATCTTGCTTTGCATCAAAAAAATAGGCTTTTTTTTTACATCGCAATCACCAACTCATTGCGAATTTGTTATGTTTCATACTATGAGGATCACAGTGACATCGAAGAACGCATACATATAAAGTCGTGCATTTCTTTTAGCAAGAATAAGACACAACAATTTTTGCCAATTTGTGTCCAATCATGACACCAAAAGGTTTCATGTCCCTCACAGCCATCCGTCAATCGTGTCCCAAAAGAAACGTAGTCTTGTGCGCTTGGCTCCGATCTCATGCGACCACGATGATGGAAATGTAGGCCTGACATCTACATGGGATATATTCACTCATCCATATGTGTTATGATAGCAGCCATAGCAAAAGTCTCCCTGTTTACATCCCAGCTGCGCTGTCAGTGCCCGACACGAGAAAGGACTCGTCTGGAAAAAATAAATCAGGACTAAATGTGAGGATGTGAAAGTGGGCAACTTCTGCCATGGCTCCCACCATATGGCATGCTGTAACTCACCACAAACAGGCCTGTGATGTACAGTTGAATAAATACAGATGTCAGATATAAGCTGTTATAATAAGCTGTAGTTAGACGAATGACTTTTGAGTGAAAAAGCTTCATTTTCGTGTGAAATTCTAAATCTCATCCAAAGTTTTTGTAGAATATGAAGGTTTCCACAAACAACATTTTTCAAAGAAAACAGCGAGAAATTACTCTTTACGGTATCAACACACGTTTGCTGAATACATTTGACAGTGAATAACAGACATTTGCTCAAAGCAAACCGAATACAAACAATTAAAGATGCAAAGCACCTTCATGTTTTAGTAAGCTAGCTAGTCAGCAATAGGTGCTGTTTCTTCTCAGAAACAAGATGTTGGCAAGGGTCGAGTGAAAGGTGGCGCTGTTTACAAAATAAATCCACAAGCAGGTCTTTGATTTAAATAGATTTCTGAAGATTTGAATTCAGACTGATGTCTGCATAAGAATAAGAAGAATCTGATATCTGGAAGCAGATGCTTTTGTTTTTTGTTTGTAGTCAATTTGTAGTCCTATTGGTCTTCTATTAAATTAGCACAGGGCCTTGGTTGCATACAGGTAAACAGTCTGTCCAGAGAGCAAATAAGGGATTGAATTTTGGCAAATGCAATGTCAAAACAATCAGTTCTAAAATTAATCTGCAATAGTAAACAAAGACTTCTGGACAGAGCAGGAAATCCTGGCTCAGATATCCATTAGCTGCTGCTCTGGATATCCTTATGTGCCACTGCCCCCAAAGGCTGATAGATTCGCAGTCTGTTTGTTGAATAGAAAGGAAAAGCAGATTGGCAAAGAAATCCTCTCTGCACCTTTAAACTCTTGTTGTGATGACCTGCAGCAGGAAGGTACACCTTGAACATATCCAGCAGAGCTGATCAGTAAGCAGCTTCAGAGGTCGAAGTTTAAATGCTGCTGCTCCCAGGTGTGGATGAGTGTTACTATTAATTAGAAGCTGCTGGATGCTGAAAGAATCACGCAGGGTCAGCAACACCACCCAAAGGAAGAACAGTTAAAGGGAAAAAAAAAAATACTCGCATCAAAGCCAGCATTTGTCCTCTTGCATTTTACACAACAGATTTCTCTCCGGCAGCCTCTCTTTGAAGTTCTTTTCAAAGACGTTCTTTTTCCTTTTTACTTAAAAGCCTTTAGGGTTAGTCTGTGCATTTAAGGTGAGCTGATCTTTATGGCCATCCCAGAAACACTTCAACCTATGCTGTGGTTTTATTTTAAGCATAGCTGATGTAGAAAACATTACATTATGTGACCCAGATGCATCTTAAGAAGTATGTTGATGAAAGCGCTTTTCAAAATGCATTTAGTGTACCATGCTGTGATGAAGACTAGCAGCTCTTGATGCCAGTTTAACTGATTTATTAACCTTCGGACTTGGAATTGGAAGATCTTTAAAAAAATAATAATTATGAAGTGCTGCTAGATATTGGGTGGTGATGGCACAAAACAAAACCAAGGCACTCTGTTTTCAAGTACAACGATGATTTATTCTTCAAGCTTTCAGGCAAAGTCAGACAATATGTGTTGACTTTAAGTCTTCATCAGAGTCTAACAAACACGTGATTAGTCAACTGCACACCAAATACAAGCCATAGTGCAAAATCTTCGGAAGAAATGAAACATAAACCCCATAGATGTCAAACGAGTGCAAGTGCACAAACAAGTCTTCAGGGGATCTATATTTATGGCTAACAGCCACAAGCACAAAAAGCTACTTGTATGGCACAAATGTCACAGTAAAACCACATTAAACAGCCACGAATTTGTGCCAACATTTAGACTGTAGTCCTTCAAAAAGCTCACATGACAGATAATATTAGGAAAACATAACTTGTGATTAGATTACAAGTAGACAGGAGCAGTGTGCTTTTTACTTTTGGAGTTTCTTCCTGCTTCTGTGTCCAGTGTGGTTTCAATTCAACTGTATGCCAATTGTACACAAGTTTATTGTAAGGTCTTGATGGGATAAGCGTGGGAAAAATTACAGTCTCTTGTGTACTTTAGGTCAGTTGGTAGAGCAAATCGCTAAGAGCAGCTTATATACTTGCTTTTTAGCAATCATGGTTAATGATGTACTTTGTGGGTACATATCCTCTAGTAGACAAATAAGAGCCAAATCATCCCTGGCCAGTACCTGAATAACATTCTCTAGCACACCCAGTTTCTCTAAGCTTTTGCTGTGGTCTGTTTAATCTGCTGCTACTCGTGCTTCACTACCACACAGTGTTTGTTTGGATCTTGTGGATGTGCTGCGACTATAAGACTGTGTATAAAAAATGGATGGCTGTCGTCATCTTTGCCTTTTGCGACCTGAGGTCCCGAGCCACGGTAGATCTGTCTTATGGGAAACTGGTCCAAGGACTCGGCGGTTTGCTTCAGTCGGCTGCTTTAAGAATGAATGCAGACTTCCATGTCCATCTTTCATATGCAGTCTATGGTTTTGCCAATTTCTCCGGAGCCCTTGAAGTCACATGTGCACGAGAGCCACCATAATATGCTAATGTGAAAGTGTCATACAACTAAACCTAAACTCCTGCAGCTCTGCCACAGGAGCATAATCATTTGCTCAGATTCTGTATGTAAGAGCAGCATCTGAGTTCCTTCCAAATGATCAAGACAACAATGTGAGCGCTTGAGGGGCTCTGCAAGCTCACCCCTAAAATTCAACTGCAAACAACCAGTCCTCGAAGGTGTCGTAGGATATGTGTAGTAGCCAGTTTAAAGCAAGTATAGCATTGCTCTGATGCTAACAAAGTTTGCAGGTATGCTAAAAAAAACTGTTATGTCTTTTTAACGCCACAGCCGTTGGTGGTCTGAAAAATTCAGGAAAGCAAATGTTTAAAAAAAGAAAAAAAAAGAAAAAACGACAACAAAAAACTATTGATAATTACAGTTTTCTTATCTGGACAGTGCTGTGTCCTACCTGAAGTTGTGGATGTTGGTACAATGGTGACAGTCACGGCGATGTTAATGGTGCTGAAAACAATGACTCTATGTCACACGTGATCATGTCATGTCGAACATGATGTTGACGGCTAATGTACAGACGATACATATGTCAACCACCCAGTCACGGGGCTGAGGGGCGGGCTTTCGCGTTCTCCGATTGGGTAATGAACCAGTACTTTGTTGTTGAGGTAAAAATATCAGTTAATAGTGGTGCGCTGATTATATATAGACTTGAACAAAAAACATGTTTAAAAGTAAACAGTGAGTTAAAAAACTCAAATCATCTTTTATCAATTAATGCAAGTATTTATGTTTATTTATTTTTGTATTTGTTTTATATCTATTTATCTATTGTTTACTCACTTGGTGGCCATGTCTTTGGTATGACTCTTATATTGAGATGTAAAAACTGAAAATAGTTTTTTTTCCTTTGTTTTTTTTTTACTCATTCTCTATATCTGTATATATCAGAGTGATGCTATTCTAAGACGTGCGTGTATGAGTACGTGTGCTTTGGTTTGTATGTGTCGTATGTACAGTATGTCTGTAAGGATGTGCTCTTAGTTTTTTTTGATAATGCTGCTTAAACATCCTCTGAGTGAACGAACAGAAAATAAACCAGTGGTGAAAATATCTATGACGATGTTAAAAAAGAACTCAACAAGCTGTGCTGATAACTGTAGATGGGAACAATACTGTAGTAAACATGGCTGAACGGCCATCAAAATAAGCTCCCCGTGTGTGTTTGTGTCTTCTTTTCTCATCTTCCTTTACCGGTTACATCTATATTTGCTCAAAATATAATAAACTCAAGATTTTACATTGATCTGCAGCTCTGTGCACATTACCGTGGTAAATTCTGCTGCAGACCTAACCTGCTCAGGGCCAAATTATGTTCTGGATTAAAGAGCAGGTATAAAATCAGGTATGAAAGAACACTGAGCTGCTTGAATGACTACCGTCCAGTTGCTTTACACCCATTATTACCAAATGCTTTGAGAAACTCATCCTGTTGCACATTAAAGCTGCCATCCCTGCAGACCTCGATCCATCCCACTTTGCATACAAGGCAAACAGGTTGAGAGAGGACGCCATAATAACAGCTCTTTACACAACCCTCACACACCTGGACAGTAGTAACACCTATGTGAGAATGCTGTTTGTGGACTTCAGCTCTGCCTTCAATCCACAAACTGGTTAATAAACTAAGCAACTTAGGACTCAGCAGCTCACTGTGCAGCTGGGTACTGGACTTCCTGAGCGACAGACCCCAGAACATCAGAATGGGAGAGCACACCTCCTCCACGCTCATTCTGAACGTAGGCGTCCCACAGGGGTGTGTCCTAAGTCCCCTCTTGTACTCACTTTTCACCCATGACTGTTCTCCAATCCACACCAGTAACACCATTATAAAATTTGCTGATGACACCACCATCATAGGACTGATCGACAACAACGATGATTCAGCCTACAGAGAGGAGGTTCAGCATCTGAAGCAATGGTGTGACGACAACAACCTGCATCTGAACACGGCCAAGACCAAGGAGATGGTAATCGACTTGGAGTCCACATCTCAGCCGACACTTACCTGGTCCACTAACATTTCCCACCAGGTAGGGAAAGCACAACAAAGGCTGTACTTTCTCAAGAAACTACGTCAGGCCCAATTACCCCAGAGACTGCTAGTAAACCTCTACCGCTCCACCATCGAGAACCTTCTAACCTACTGCTGCACACTCTGGTTGAACTGCGGAGGACAAGAGGAAACTGCAGCGGGTGGTGAG
>VUQG01043781.1:1464-13535 GCA_015106755.1 Etia nguti | reverse complement strand
GACCAACTGTATAACAGTCTGACGGACTAAGACCACCAGGTACCGGAACACCTTCTTCCCTACAGCTGTCAGACTCCTGAACTCTGCCTCCTGACATCTCACCCACATTAAACTCATGGAATGAATATACACACACCCACAACCACCCATAACTGAACACACACACACAATGGACAAAACAAACAAATGTACCCTCATACATACAATAATAACATTGAACCATTGAACTTACAACCACTGGCAATTTATATAAGTACTGTATAATTTATCCATATATCTCACTGATCTCAACTGCGCTACTTAAATGTTGTATAGACAATCATACTGTACAATACAATAATTATATTTTTACAACTGTTTATTAATACTCATGATTGTATATCTACAATCTGTATAGTTTTCATATTTTTAACCATATGTATAACCTGTTCATAGCCTGTACATAGCTTGTACACTCACTACAGCTATAGCCTGTACATACTTATAGTTATTGTATTTATAACATACCTCCATACCGTGTACATTGTAACATACCTATAATAAATTTGGAGTCCCAGCTTTCATTTTATTGTATCCACATTCAAATTGGATGAAGGGTTTAGGAGTTTCAGCTCCTTAACATGTGCCACACTCTTTTTAAAGTCCAATTAAAAGTAATTGGAAAATTGACTCAAAAACTATTTCATGGGCAGATGTGGGCAATTCCGCCATTATGTCATTATTAATTAAGCAGATAAAAAGCCTGGGGTTGATTTTTTGTGTGGTGCTTGCATTTGGAAGATTTTCCTGTGACCAGACAACATTGAGTGCTCCATGCAGGGGAAACAAGCCATCCTTGAGATGCGAAAACAGAAAAAAATAAAAAAAATAAATAAAAAACCATCTGAGAAATTGCTACAATATTAGGAGTGGCAAAATCTACAGTTTGGTACATCCTGAAAAAGACCTGGATATTCATAGAAAACAACAGTGTTGGATTATCGCAGAATCATTTCCATGGTGAAGAGAATCACTTTCACAGCAGCCAACCAAGTGAACAACACTCTCCAGGAGGTAGGCGTATTGATTAGGGTGACCAACCGTCCTCTTTTCCCCGGACATGTCCTCTTTTCATGTTCCGTCCAGGGTGTCCGGGGGGATTTTCGAGATTGATAAAAATGTCTGGGTTTTCCCATATTCCACAGACAGGACAGACAGCGCGCAGCAACGTGCCTAATGATGTTTAAAAGACTCCAAAGTCCATCTTTTAAACGTACTGCAAAAGAAATTTCCCTCGTACCGACCATAGCTGGACTGGCCCGGTGGGCCGATGGTGATTTTTCGTTTTTATGGGCCGATGGGGGGGTTTTTTGTAACGTATAAACAATGAAAGGTGGTGGATTGGCCAGATGCTGGCCGGTGTGTAAAAATAACTCAGTTGTTTGGTGGTGGCTATGGCGGAGCTTCGACAGAGGCCAGCAGGTGGATGAGGGAAAGGGAGTGCATTAAGTGCATTGTGTGGATGCATGCAACCACACAATTGAAATACTGGTGTAATATTCATTTGATCTTTTTGTCTTATGTTTACATTATGCTCTAAAGCTTCTGTGATCTTAAGTTAACCACTTTAATATTTTGAGTTTACCTGTAATGCATGACAGCACTAAGCTATAGTCCAAATGGTGGCATAGACTCTGTTTTGCATTTTTTGTTATTTTATATGGGTATATGTTATATTAATTATATTTCTGTTCTTTTTGAGTTACCTGGCCTCCACTCCAGTCCTTCCTGGTTTGGGTGAAAGAGGAGGCTGAGGGTGGAGCTGGTTTAAATGCAGAAGCCAATAAAATGGACTGGACCATCTATTGTGATCATGTAGGGGGGAATGGGGTTCTTCTTGAATGATGGTTAGCTGTTATCTCTCTAGTTTTCACCTTTGGTGTATATAGTGGTTTATTCATTTGCTATATAACTGGAGCTGTATGTCATTTGTGCAGGTCAGTTTGTTGAGTTATGTTTTGTTAAGTGACTTTTGAGTAGAGTTTTGTTAAGTTAACCTCTTTTATGGGCCCACTTGGTTCTTAAAAAAAGTTTATTTTTGTCGTTTTGAATTTTTGTAATCATTTTGTCCTTTTTGGGGAATAATAAAACCCATTTTTTGAAGATTACATTTATGCCTGTGTGTTCCTGGCTGCTTGGTCCATGATACAGACAGTGGTAACAATTCAGGGAGGATGTGGGGCAGGATGTTTCTCGGGGTGTATGTGAAGGTCTGAATGAATTAAACAGAGACAAAGTATCACTGAGCTGTATAGATTTTAACAATCGAGTGAGGATGTCTTTTTGTGATATACCTATAATCCACATACTATGCAGAATTAAAAAGAAAAAAAAACCCATTCCCTCATAAACATGAGTGGGCGGATGTTTGATTCATTCTTATGCAACATACATTATGTGGGTCAGAAAGCTGGCTGGATAAAGCATGTACAGATAAACAGGAATAAACCAACACACCTGCACCGTCAAGATGTCAGTGACGTACAACGTGTTGTGTCTAACATCTACCCCTACGAGTACCCATTCCTAAGTGATTAACAACCCACCTTGTGAATTTACCACATACCCGTACAAATCCAATAAATGTCAAGCTTTGTTGTTAAATCATCTTTCTGTTTTTTTGTTTTTTTCACCGGCTATATAAAATCTTCAGCTTCTACTTTCAGGAGCAGAGGTGGCAGGAGCATTGGTAGCAAGGACATTTGCAGTGCATGTCAACATTGCAGGCAGCCAACTGAGGGTGGCAGCAGTTAATAGTTCTCACAGGGAAATGTAACGAAGACGAATAGATCAATGATCCACAGACAGTGGCGCACAAACAATGCTATCAGAGAAAGACCAGCTCCCCTGGCGGCATCTCTCCACACTCCCTCTTTCTCCTTCTCCTTCCTACATCCTCCACATCCCTTTCTACTCTGTTGCTTTTCAGTTTGCTGGCTGACTGCTTTACATGTACAGCATGTTATTCACGGCTGGTTGGACGCTCTCCTGCATTAGAGCGAATCATACAAGTGATTAGGTCAAGAGAAAATGCCTTCGTGATTTGTTTTAAGGAATTAAAGTATTCCCTCAAGTTTCTGTCTAAAGAAGAGCTACAAATCAGTGGCAGCGCTGACCCAAGCTTTCCTCTGCCACACTTTTTGTTCTCACCCTCTTGTTTGCCCTTTTCTCTTTGTTTTATTTCACAGTTTTCCCTCCCATTTGTCATGTGGAAAGCACCTGCAGGCAGAGCAGGACTCAATGCGGAACAGTGGTCTATCTTAATTCACTAATGGGTTTCATGGGGTTTGCGGTGGTGCTGAAACATTGATTTAAAGCATCATCGATCTGCCAATTTAACAAGCCTGAGGCGAGGGAGCACATAAACAGACTTCCTGTCACACCCTCCCAAGTGTACCTGTGGTCTCATTTTGATTTTGAGTGACCGGATAAAACAGTTATGAGTGACTGTGTTCAATTCCTGTGTTTTAACTACAGTTTAAGATGTTTTCTTTACTTTATCATTACTTGCAAGGCAAAGTATCACGCATGGCTTAGGGGAATGAAAGTAAAATGTAGTGTTTCCCTTGTTCCAAAAAACCAAAAAGTATATCTTTGCCTTCACAGACTTTTTTTTTTTCTTCAAAATCATAAAAACTGAATCAATTCACAGACCTAATCACAGGAGTGAAACTTTAAAACTAAGTGGGCTTAGGTCTTTTAATGTTATCGATATCGGTTATGTTTGTCTTTGATCAATATGGTGAACAACAAGCTGCAACAGAGTGTCATGGAGCTAACACTCACCTAAACCAATCACAGTGGCAACATTGTCAGCATTGTTCTTTCCAGCACATGTGAGTGTTGTTTAACTGCTGTGGTAAATTAGGGTTGGGAAAGACTTTTAAATCAATAAATGGCTGACAAAAACTGAAAGGTGTAACATAACAGTCACCTGTCACCTAAACTGTATTTTTCACAGACAACGCGACAACAAAACGGAGAATAAAATTATCCACAAGTCAATCTCTTTCAGCAAACACCAGGTCGTCATCTTTTTCTCTTAACTGTCCTGCCAATAATTACAAGAGGATGACTGTGCAGAGGGCCGGCAACGAGCAGACAGGATAGCTTTCAACAAGTGCAATTTATCCTTTTCTATGGCTAATGAGTCCTGCGACAGAGGATACTTGGGACGAAGCGGTAAGAGTTACAAAGGGACACAGGCAATAGAGTAGAAAACATCAAAGTTAGCATGTGTTCGCTCCCAGCAAGACAAAATGTCAGAAGGCCTCTATATGAGCAGCTGTGACTTCGACCTGCGGGCAGCAAAACTGACAATAACCCAGTTTTTACAGGGACGTGGGGAGAATAAAATTAAAGAAGACAGACTGGTGAACTTTGGGGAGTTTTTGTAATAATCACAGGTTTTTCTGTCCTTTTAGTGAGAAAGGTTCATCTGAGGTTTCTGATCCGTCTCGTGCAAGTTGTTATCGCAGTAACTGAGGAAAGTTGCAAGAATCATCATCAATCAATTTATTTTTTTGTTCTAACAAGTGTTTTGTGTTATTGTGGCATCCTTATTGCAATCAGTCACAGGGTGTGGGTGTTTGGATGCAAGAAAGTGGGTTGTTGGGTTGAGCGAGTTGTGGCAACAGAAGATGGCTGTAAACAAGGTGAAACTTTGCCAGCTGAAATTACATCAACAGTGTGATTGCCAATTTAGACAGATGGGGGAAGGATAGGAAAAACAAACTTAGAGGTACAAATTGTACGATTGCTAGAAAGTTTGAAAAAAGAGGTGAAAGTAAAAGAAAGAAACTGATTTTTCTGATTGATTGTAAACCCAACAGTAACTGATAAGATGTCTGTGTATTGTGTTGCATAGATGTCCACTGAAGTTAATCAGCTAGTGCCAGAATCATAAACATGTTAATAACAAGAAAAAAAACATACAATATTGAGAAGATAATAAATAAAATACAGAGGTCTGATCACAAAACAATAAGTGAATGGGTTTTTTTGCAATTTCCAAGGCTGGTTTAGCTTTTATGTTTCATGTCTTCTTAAAATCAATCATTTTATTCCTGAAAATTACGCACGATATTTAAGAAACAGCATCTGTGGATAAATTGTTTGGTCATAATAACAAAGATGTGGTACAGTAATTCCCTTTTCCTGTCCATCATTTTAACCCCAAATTTAATATCGTTAAATTCTAATATGGGTGCCTGACAGTCTTTTTCAGAAAACCAATTTTGAAGTGTTACCCAAAAGGTTTGAGTGTAATTACAATCCCAAAACAGATCCTTTGAAGTTTCAATCTCTAAATCCCAAAAAGTACAGCTATTTTTGTCAATGTTGAATCTCTGTCTCAAAAAGATTAATGTCATTAATGATTTTAAAGTGAGTGGCAGATACCCTTCCTGGTTTATGTCACTAAGCCACTACTGAGCACTACAATGTGGGCTCAGACAACGTCTCCCGAGCCCATGAACTCAGAAGGACAGTGTTTACAGAGGAAGACAGAAAGCCATTTTCCTGTATAGAACTAGCAGACTTCCTGAAACCACAGCTATCGCCTTCTGGTGGTCTTCAGATCGAATGCAGTTTTAATGCACTTCTGCATTGGCTTAATTTTTGTGCTCCAGAAGCTACGTCCATGGTCTGTTTTTCCCCGCGCAACCTTCGTCGCACTTATGCCTCCTTGCACACCACTTACCACGTCCTCTCTCCCAGCCATCATAGTCAAGCTATCAGATCATGCTGTAGCACTGTATGGCAACACAAACACCACCTATCCCAGCGTTAATGTGCCTTAGAATTAAAAGTTTGGCTAAAAAAACTTTAAAACAAGAAAAAAGTATTCCTTAAGCCCTGAAACAAAGTATTCCACTTATTGCACCTTTAAGGCATGTACAAAATTTTACATTGCAAAACAGCTTTGCCTTCAGTGCTAAACCAGGCAAATAAATCTGAAAAGCAATTTTAAAGTTTAATGCAGCAGCACTGTTGAATTCTGCTAAATTGGTTTGGGTAGCCCCATGGGTCCTCTCTTATCAATCACCAGCAGGATTTACAATCATGTACTGAAAGCGAAATAAAATGACTGCTTGGTTCGGCGTGGAACCGAATGACTGACTGTCATCGGGAGATTTTACTCAGGCTTTACAGATGTTTTCATCACATCTGGTGTCTCATTTACTGTAGCTTGTATGACTCTCTCCAAAACAACAAACTGTGTCCTAGATTTCACAGCTTCCTGGGCCCTGCTGTCAGGGTCGTTATAGGTGTTGGGCAGGAGATGACAAGCTGTCAAGCCTGTTCTCACATTATCAGAGGGTGAATACTAAAGCAGATCCCGTTAGTGCCAAAAAACTTCAGTTTCCTCCTTTCTTTTCGAACTTTCCTCCTGCTTTGTGATCTCACATTCACTCTGCACACAGGTACAAACAAGCTATCCATGTATTTAATTTGTACTCCCTACAACAAGTTTGCTGCCAGAGGCTTAATTACTTCTTCCCAGCACAAGACAAACAGTAGGCATGCTCGCGTCCCAGGCATCATCTAAAACAACATGGCGTGAGGTGTTTCTTGCCATATTTCTTACTGCGAGAGAGCGAGGAAAAAGGGAAAAATAGATGAAGAAAAGCTTGTATATAAATAATTATAGCAAGAGTACAATACATTGTTCCAATCGCAGCCTCCAGGGAGCTGACAAAATGGACAAGTTCAGAGTGAAGCAGTAGCTCAGTAGAAGTCAAGATAAAATTCAGGTTCCGAGTTAATGGCACAGCTCTTTGCCACCTGTGTTTAGTCAGCCACTGTTTTTATATTTTTTACTGCTTTTCTCTCATTAAACTTGGCTTTGAGACCCAACTTTGTAAAAAAAAACAAAAAAACTATAATGTCATTTCCATTATGCTACCTCAATTGGTAAAGTCACTTGACATTCACTCCGAAACTATTGAAACTCCCTGGACATGAAGAACACACACACATTTTCCTTGCACGTCTGCAATGAAGCACAAACAGTTTATTGAATCTGGTCCTGCGTGTCTTGACCTCAGTCCATCGTGCTGCTGCATGGCAGGGTATCTGCAGTACCTGCTGCTGCTGAAAGTGCTGATCTGTGCCTTGGAACATGTTCCAATTTTCACCTCAGTCCTAGGCAATCTAGAAGTGACAGTGGTTGGTATGTATGAGACTTGGGATGATGGGCCAATTATGTAAAAAAACAGAATGCTTTTAGTGCTCAAATTGCATCTATCTGAGGGAGAAACGAATTTTTTACAGAAGACAATATCTGCAGAATCTCTGCAGAGAGTTTGTTGTCTTTGGATGATTCATGAATCTGAGTGTTGCTGTAAGTTGGAAAAATAAGACAAAGGTGTCAAAGGTTGAATATGAAGTGGAAGCACTTCAGGATCACAGATATACAGCTCAGATTTTTTTTTCCATGCAGTAAGCAATACTTTGAGTGGGACTGTGGATTGATTTAAGTCTACTTTGTGTCTCCTGCTGCAAGAAGTTCTTAAGTTCTCCTGATGGATTTAAATATCTCTTTTCATTTGTTTAAAACTATTTAACTGTGCTGCGTCAGATTGGCGACCAGTCCAGGGTGTACTCCAGCACTCGCCCTATTTTAGCAAGAATAGACTCCAGCCCTTTGGCAACCCTGATAAGGATAAATGGAAGAAAATGGATGGATGGATATTTAACTGTGACTCTCTCCTCAAGGATGGAGATTGTCAGATTGTCAGTGTTCTTATGTAAAAGTCGAGGCTCTTACCAAAAGCGATGAGAGAAGGGAAATGTTATAATATTAACCCGTACCAAGAGAGCACTGCCTCTGAGTACAAAGATGGAAGCTTCATTGTACTATGGTTTATTTAGGTTACAATCTACAGTTTGGAAAAATTGTTATCTTCTTCTTCTCTGATGGATTTTTCCTTGTAAAATGTCAGTACAAAATGGTGAGATGAGAACAAAGGCTTTGTTCTTTGATTCGACAAGACTATCACCAAAAGTTGACATTTAGGGAAGAAAGTAAATCAGTAGGGAGAGTGATAGGACAGGAGAGGAGATAAAGAGGGAGAAGAAGTGAATGCAAACAGGATGATGGCGGATGCGGCACGCTGACTCATGGTTGTCTTAGGTATTCCTGATGTCCGCAGCAAGACAATCGATCAAAGGCTTAATTTTCCCATGTAATTCATCTCGCAGCACTAAGGGCAAGCAGCCACCAGCTGGGCAGCAGCATCCCTGGCAGGCTCCCAGTAAAGCAGCCTGGACAGGCCGGCAACAGATCCAGTTCAGTGAGAGCACCGACCTACCTAAAGTGCTCCTCATCACGATGGCTTTCGGAACTTCGGGAGAAACGCACACAACAACATCACTACTGTGTGCTTGTTACAGGTGAAAATATCCACCTGTAACTCAACAACACTTCTCTTAAGTGAGGCCAAACAACAACAAACCCATAAAAATTTCGAAATGGGTTATCATGAATCCTGCCAAGCTTACCAAAGACATACAAGCACACGATGCAGTCCACGATGTATTACTAACTGCCACCCACTGCCAGCCCACGTCTCTGCTCGCGCTCCCTGCCCGTCTGCACTCGACAGATACAGTGGAAGATGGATTGCTATCTGAGGTGAATGACATGTTGTGTGCTTAAGAAACTGCTGAATCCCAGCCACACAAGTGGAGGAGAAAGGTATGGGGGTAGCAGGAGGTAAGATAAAAGCGTGAGGTAGGTGCAGTGAGGGAGTGATGGATAGGAGGGAGGCTTAGGGGTGTGCAGATGGATGCTGAGTTGTGTGCTCGCTCGAGGGGAAAGTCTGCTCCCCGCTCACTACCACAATCCATTTCTCCTTTGAGTAGTTGCACCATCACCCCCCTACACTATCTATCTTACAACCAGCACATGGTTCTTTGCTTTTATACTCTACAATATCTTCGTGTAATCTCCGAAGACCTTCAGGACAGACTGTGATTTTTAATATTAAACTAGCTTTATAATGCAACTGTGCAAGTAGCCTCCCGTGGATTGCACAAATTACATCAGAGACGCATAAAATAAAACAACACTAGAATATCCAGACATCTTTTATATGATACAGTATTTCTGACTGGTTGCTACCTTGACATTAATAAAGACGGCATGCTAGGCAGGTCTGTAATCTATTAGTTCAGCTCTGTAAAGAAATAAGACCCTGGTCCCTAAACAGCTCTGGTCCACAGGGTGTGAGACATCGTTACCACCTGACAGCACGTTCGATGGATTTCATTTGGCTCCCTCGTTCATTAAAGATACTCCTCTATATCATCTATCCAGCTCTAAACTGTCGAGCCCATAATTTTGTTATTGCGCACACCACCCATCAATAAGCACTAATCAAGGCTGCTGTGCAATCACAGCTTTTTAAAAGAAGCAGCAATTAAAATCAAGTGTGAGAGCTGGTCAAAGCATAAATAAAACACAATAATAACAATAACAATAATGATGATGATGATGATGAGGTGGAGGAGGAGGCTGTCCACTGCCACATGATGACAGAATGGAAATGATTAGCAATGATATAAGACAACAAAACAGGATAGATAAATGCTCCTTCATTTCTTATGTGCTCTAAAGTGATTGTGATTAGCAGTGTGTCCCTCCACTTTTCCATTTCAGCAGCATTTTCCACCAGGAATAATGGATAGTCTGAATGGAGTCATCACGCTCAAGTGCTGTGCCCACCTCTCATGATTTATATTGTACTGGAGTGTTGTGAATAAATAGTCAAGTCACAGTGTGAGCTCTGCGGCCACTTTAATGACACTCTGGTAATGCCAAACCAGCAGCTGTGTGATAACAGGCTTAGAGCGCCACTTATTTAGCACGGAGTAGCTTGAGTCCATGTTATTTTACACATATCTACATTGCCACATAAATGTATCAATTGATAAATGCTCAAAGTCTCAGACAAACATGAGCTTTTATCCCAGGGTGGTGGGATTGATTTACAGCTTCTTTCTTTATCTTTTAATAAAAGGGTGACTCTTATTTTATTGCTGAAAACTTGCATTGGATTTACTTCTCAAATTATCTAGTGCATAACCTGTGAAAACAGTTAGATTATGTCTGCAAACTCAGAAAGAAACATCATGAAATCTTACATCTTAAAGATGACAGGGCTTTGGGCTTACATAGCAAAGATTTTGCATTCAAAGTTTTATATCAGGGGTTCATAAACAGTGGACAGTTAAAGATGCTGTTTAGCTGACTTTGGGGAACCTGGAGTTCCCTAATATTTGGATATTCAGTACGAAATTTCTATGTTTTTCTCTGGAAAGGCATCCAACATTGTTTCAACAGAGTAAATCTTGACAAATGCATTAATTCAGTTTGCACACTTAAGTTTTTCTTCCATCTGGAAAGATATATAGTGTACATGTAAAGAAAAGTATCCCCACACACCCAGTGAAGTCTTATTGTGCAAGATTTGAATCAATGATGCAGTGATTGTATTTTTGTTTTTTAACACAAAACAGCAAGTTGGATTGTGGCTCCTTTATTTTCTTTGCATTTGCCATATGGAGAGATAAGGTCTTTGTTCTGTGGAGTTGTCTGCTAAACAAGCATATTTTCATATTATCAATTCTGACTAGGCTCAGTTCACTGCACATTAACATCAAATTTGGTTCATTCTTTTAGGCTTATTGAAATGCTTTGCATGTTTCCCTGCAATCGTTGGCTCATTAAGGTTGTATCAGTGGAAAAGCATAAAAGCATGAGACCACTGTTGCTCTCTAACTTGTGCACGAGCAGCTTTGTACAAGCAAAACAGCAACTCAAGCATAACAATACTGCTCTACTGCACTACTAATGGTCAAAATCTCCAAAAAAAAGGGTGTAAAGAAAGTGACCGACTGAAACTGCTGGGCAGCAACAGAGCAGCTATTTTATTTCTTTTTTTTTTTATCATTCAAAGCTAATGGGACAATTTTGCACCAATGTAGTGCTCCCAGTCAGATTAAACTATACCTGACCTTGCTTTCAATCAGTTGCTACAGCGAGAGAAATCTCTCTATGCACTCTCTCTCTGCTCTTTGAAGCAGACTCGCACTCAATGTCCACTCAGTGACTGAGCTTAGGAGAACTGGGGAGCAGTTCAAGAGGTCAAAAGGCTGAAAATGAAAGAAAGAAAAAAAGATTTGAAGGCATTTCAGAGCAATGGAGTAAATCTAAGTGATGATGAAGTTGTCTGCACCAGGTTAAAATGATTAAGCTATCTCACTCTAGAAGGCAATTAAATCTCAATTAATGTCATTCATCTCCTGCAGACAGGACATCATTGGCCAAGAGGGGAAAGATTTACTGCAAGCACCTATATTGATGGCAGATTTAGAAGTTTAATCTGAGGAAGGGAACACAAACACGGTGTACATAACACCATAATTTCTATACACACCTTCTGTCTACAGCCGACGTAGCAGAGGTGTGATTGACACAAATATATACATGTAATTATATTACATCATAAGCAAATATGTTATGTAAGCAAAGCAAAAACAAAAAACTGCAGTGTTAGTATAAAGATGGGTGGAATAATGGTGTTCTCTTCCTTGTTGCTTCTGCCTCTCTTTTCTTGATAGTCTATTTACACATGCTCACTACACTCTGCTTTTCTAATGATGTATTGTTCCATCCTCTCTCTATATTTGCTCTTCGTGTGCTGTGCTTCTACTATCATCCCCCTCATCTGCCTCACCTATCTGTTTCTCTGCACTCACACACATCAAGGAACAGTGTTATTTGGAAATTAGGTTTAGTGTGGACTTTAATTTCACACAGTGACCGCTGGTGCACTGAAAAGAAGGAAGAGCAATCTCAGCCATCAGTTATCACTCTATCTCTGGACAAGGAAGTTAATGGCATTTATTAAGTTTTGAGTTTTCTTTGTTGTGCTATTCCCAAGGCTGCTTTTTTTTTTTTTTTTTTTTTTTTATTTTTTTACCTTTTTTTTCTTTTTTTTTTGTCTTTTTTTTTTTATTTTTAA
>VUQG01043780.1:18505-38862 GCA_015106755.1 Etia nguti | reverse complement strand
AAGTTTAAACATATATGATGTAAGATATAGAACGATTCATGTATCAAATACTTTTCAATCTGAATGGAGTTTTCAGTTGGTACCTACAAAAAATAAATATGGTAAAACAATTAAGAATAATGAAAAAGGATCGTTTCACTTGAGCAGTGTTGCGAGGCCAAGCTGATGTGTTCACATGGCACAATTGGTAGTCTGATACAAGATGGTAACCCTAAAGTCCTAACCCAACCCTGACCCTAATACTACAAGTATTAGAAGCAAGGAGGGATCAGGCAGTCAGTATGCTGTCTGAATGAATGCTGCAAGAAATTTAATAGAGATATGAATATGCTGTGTTTTAATATCATGTTTTACATTTTAAGACGACCCTGAATTAAAACTGGTCTCTCTTCAAAAGGAGATTTTGATCTGAGTGAGATTAAAATGGCTTTAATCACAATAATAATAAAAACAAATGAAAAAAAGATTTTCTCTGGGCTGTCATCATTTCAAAGAATAGATAAAAATCCAAATAATTAGATTATAATTTATGAGATATTTAATTTTCTGTGTTTAAGTCATATGAAATTGGTGATAAATGAAAAAAGATTTACTTATTTATTAGGTGTCCATATTGCATTTAATCCTTGTGAGATGACAGCATCTTAACCACTGTGTTGAAATGACACTTTAAAGATATTATCTTTCTACTATGTGCAATTAAATAAAAGATTTGGGTTAAGTGCATATTATTGCATTCAGTTGTTCACTTGACATTTTATACAGTTACCAAAGTTTCTGGAGAATAAAGTTCTAAGTAAGATGTCTCTCTTCACTCACCTGTCGGATCTCCTCACAAACGATGGTGAATACCCAGAAGTACAACACACACTCAGTAGCAGCTGGACCTGAGGGTGGTGGGGGCTTGAAATCCACCAACAGCACGTAGGCGAAAAGGAAGAGGAACAGGAAGTACATCAGGATGTTGCCCAGAAATGAAGTGACCGGTGCAAACCAGAACTGACGCCAGCGTGACACTATGAAGGGACTTTGTGGCGGTCCTTGGTGTACACCTGTAAGATTATAAACACAGATTAACAGGTGACTAAAATGACAGCATGTGGTGACAAGAATCATTTCTGAAGTCAGACTTTCTTCTTGTAGTGAGTGACAACACTTATTCAAAGATGATTCTTTAAACAGGACTCACCTGTAATGGCACCACTCCGGTGAACTTCTGAGTCAACTTCACTGGTGTAACAAAAGAAAAATGAAAATTGAGATAATTATTAGACTTTAGCTAATGCAAAGCAATAACATAAAAACAACAAACTGATGTTCTACAGATTAATACTGAAGAGTGCAAGTAGAAATATTACAGGTGCTTGATGTCAGAGAAAGAGAAGACGGTGGTCCCATAGAGGCTGTCAGTGTCCTGAGCCACTGCATCCTCATTAGGCATTTCCTCCTCCTCCAGCTGATTGTCTTGTTTCCTTTCAGGTGGAATATGTAGTTAATGTTTAAACATATATTTAAAAAAAGAGTATCATATCCTTCATCTTCTGAATGCCAATGACAAAAAAAAACAAACAAAAACAACAAGCAGCACTCCAACAGCACAAAACGTAAAACTGAGGTCAGAGGTCAAATGCGGCACAATATTTGGAGACAAACTGTAACGTGATATTAAGAATCTCCATATACCAGTATAATTTCCTAAATGTTGCCAATACAAACAAAGGCAGCAGAATTTTATGTGTAGTTTTAAAGATAAAAGACATAAATTAATAAGTTGACCTTAAAGACCTTGGTGAATGTAAGCCAAATATTAATAGTTATCATGATCCCTCTCTACACTCTTACAAAGTTTTATCAGAATTAATTTGAAACTTTTCAGCTATCTTGAATACAGACAGAATGACATGCATGCAAACACTACCAAAAACACAACCTCTTTGGTGAAGGTTAAAACTGTTTTACCTGAAGGAGATGAGGTTGGTGTAGCAGAGGATGGGGCAGAAGAAAGCAAGCAAGAGCTTCCAAACCTCTGTGTTCCTCTTCATATCACCCCACCAGATCTGGGACAGCAGAGACTGGAAGAGCAGAGACACTGAGACCTTATCCATCAACAGCAGCTGATTTGCTCAACATGGGGATATGTTATTTTGGAAGCATTATGCCATTTTTACTTTGTAATTAATTGTAAGTAATTTATAGTGTTGTACTGTGTAGGTGTAGCTAAATAATAACAGTCCAGTGTATAAAGTTGTATATATTAGTATAACAAGGCATTGTGTATTAGATATACAGTATCTATAAATAAATATGCCTATGTATACATTAGTTTGTATAATCAAAACAGCCTTATGCTTCACCAGACCATTTTAGATTTCCATAAAAAATTCATAGAGATTGCAGTTAAATTTCAGATTAATATATCAAGTGCTTTTTAAGATTTTTCTTTTTTTTTTAATTTGTCCATCTACCCACTTTCAGGTCTTTTTTGTCAGGACTTTTTTACCACTTCTAAGAGGCAACGTTTGAACACGAATATCTCTATTAAAGATAAAAGATTGACATTTACACTGTCGTTTCTTACCATCAAAATTGATCTGTAACTTGGTTACAAAAGCATCAAAAATATCTTATGCATTGGTTAGTTAGAATATAAAGGGAAAAAAAAGTCCAGCATACCTGCAAAAACCCATATTTGAGCACACATTAAATAAAAACTTCAAATTGCAAGAGAACCTCTGAAGAAAGCTTTGGAAAACCTTTTTAACATGAAATAATTCATATTTACAAAAAGGCAGAATTTTATTCTAAATTGAACAATATGACGTACTACAAATCAAAAAATATGAGTAGATCATCTTTGATCTGTCCAAACAGAACACAGATGCTACTCCAATTCAGAAAATAATTTAGTTAAATATGTGCATGTTTTTTTATTTTCAAGACCTGGGTCATTATATTATCTGCTCCATCATCTCCCAGCTTCTTATATCAAATAATGTTTTAGATATCCGTTTTCTTTTTTCTTTTTTAAGGCCCATCCGCACACTTTCATGCCATTTTTTTCCAAATTGAAATAGAAGTCAATGTTTGAACATGACTATCTGGAAAAACAATTAAATATAAAAGCCTGGATAAAAACAGGATTTATAATTTGGGACAGATACATCAAGAAGTGTCTGCGTATTGGCCAATTCTGATTTGAAAAAATTAAAGCAATCTTTTCGAGTTCTATATATTTGAGCACACAATAAAATAAAAAAAATGCTGGTTCTATTTAACTTTCATGCTGGAAATATCGCAAGCTGTACGACTAAAGTAAAAATATCAGTAGACAGTCTAATCCAAATAGAACAAAAACAAATGGTATTCAATTTATAACCAAGAAACTTTTTTTTATTTTATTTTATTTTATTTTTTTTACAATATGTGCATATTTTTTTATTTTCATGACCTATTCTACCTACCTACCATTTTGAGACCTACACTCCTGGAAGAGTCCAATATTACACATTAAAATTTATTTCAAGTGAGAATCATCTTCTAGCCTTTTTTTTTTTTTAAATATATTGCTTAACAGTATATAAAAATATATAAGTGAAAATTTCACAGTAATCATTATGTACAACCAAACTTGGAACGATAACATTTTTTCTAATAGAAAAATTTGACTGATAATTTTTTTAAAACCTCGATTTGTGACAGAGTGACCAAGGTCTGGAAATTTAAAAATAGGCTGATAAATAACCAAATTATTTCCCAGTTATAATTCCAGTACCATCTGGAAGCTGCAGAATTTTGTTACTCACATTTTTTGATGCAAATTAAAAATACTAATTCATTTTGATCGGACCAGTTAAAGTCTTTGAGATATCAATCTTAAAACATTGTCGCAGATTTCAATGTACAAAACACATCGTTTGAAAGTGGGTCGACGGACAATGTTTTTTTTTTTAATTATATCTTTAAAAATTATTTGTTACATTAAGGTAAAATTTAAAAGCCCTCATTAGATTTGTTCAAACTATTGGACCACAAAACTATTACGCAAATTTCAGATTGTCGAGCAAGAAATGTTACAAAAACTGAATTATTTGAGATGGAATGACCCATTTTATTCCCTCAACTTCTTCTCAAATGGGAAATGATCAATATTTTTTCTATATAAATATGATGGCTTCCTTTGATTTCAGGTTCATTTATTTAATAGCTTTTGTTACCTATATTTTGGAAATGACGATGTTATTCAGATTCATTGCCCATGTGCTAGATTAAAATGAATGCCATTCACATGAATGAAAGATATGACACACCTGTACGCCATCATTACTGAAGAAAAGCCGAGCATCGGCGCTCACGCCCATCTGAAGGCAGGTGGTGTCACCCCAGATGGGAGACTTCCTAATCAGCAGGGTGAAGGAACGGTTTTCATCACTTCGATAGCAAGAGCTGAAGATATCTGAGATAAAGTGGACAAGACACGTGATAAAGACTTCGATGCGATTCGTTACTATTGTGTTACATCAGCTGTTGAAAGGAAAATTCTAAGGAAATTAAATTAAATGATTGCAAAACTAGATATCAAACCATCCTAACACTGTAGTGGAAACTGCAGTTACTGTCTCACCATGAGCCAGGTTCTCAAACTTCTGGGCCAGTTCTTTCATGGAGAGTTTGGTTTCAGTCTCTTCCTCCAGTTTGGACAGGTCTCTGAGTATATTACAGCCACTGAGAGCACTCAGGACTGCCTCACCTGCCTGGAAAGGAGATCACCAATTTACACCATCACTCCCAACAAAGTTTGATGTTATTACCAATTATTTAATTTTATATTAAGACTTAACACTATGATTTTATAATATTTAACAAAATGAACCCTTAGGATCATAAAATTATAATTAACAATATATTGCAATTAACTGACTCAAACAACTTTGATACATGGCAAGCAGCGCCTAGTTCAAGAGTGTCAATTGTAGGCTGAGATAATTTCCAATGGCCCATCGTATTAATGGTATTAATGGCCTGTCAGTATGTGGGAGCCGAATCTTGCTAAGAATCCATGCAGACAAGGGTGGGGCTTTATCTCACATATAAAGGCAGATGTCCCGAAAACAGCACAGGTAGACGGAGAGATGGGGGAGTCAGATTTAAATGCAAGCTTGTCAGGAAAAGTGAAGAGTGGAGTAAACATGTAAAATGAGCAGCATGTGGCTGCATTTCAATGATATTGGAGACTGAAAGCAGAGTGCAGAATTCATCAAACTGGCAGTGGGATAAAGTAATACCAGTTTTTATTTTCAGCCATTTTCCATTGTGGATGACAAAAGGTTTCAAACTTGTCTACTATAGAAATTTCTGGGGTTTTTTACAACTAGGGTTAAAAGAAAAAACAAAAAATTGGACTGTCTGGGCAATGAGCTACCAGAACTTTTCTGTAATTTTACACATTTATTTCTTTGAATTTAAGTTAAAAAAAAGTCATGGTGAGAGATTTCTTTTCTTGACACAGCAGCTTTTTCTTTATCATGTAGAAAAACAGAAAAACTTTGTTACACTGACAGAAAGGGAAAGGTTTCACCCCTGGTCTAGTTGCAGCTCATTCTCACACATGTCCAGTATAGTGCAACTTCCCCTGAAAACTCTGCTCTATTTAAATAACAATCCATCCATTTCAAACCAGCTGAACACAAGTAAAACACACTTCTTGCAATTCGTCTCAGAGCTTTTACCATCTCCCAGAAGAAAAGGGCCATCTCACGGCGGTTCTGCAGTACAGCCCAGAGGAAGAGTGAAGCCCAGGGGTGAGGGCAGCGCAGCTGCCGATAGAACGAATCTCCACGCAGAACCTTATTGGCACGCTGGGATGAATAAAAAAATAAGAACATTTACTATTATGTTATATATAAAAATAGAAATGCTGTCACCACAAGTACACTCTGTGTTTATTCTGAAAAGTTCAGAGTACCCTCATAGCTGTCCTTTTGGATGTAGTGAACTCTAAGCTCAAAGCTTTATAGTAGAAAGGCTGGCAGACATCACCCATTAACAGTTCCAGGACCCCTGACACCTGAGGAAACAGTGGATGGGACAATAAGCACAACAGTATCAGGTTTTCTTCACATTTGTAATGAATCTTTGAGAATAATTAATGAAAATGGACAGAATCTCTTTGATTACAAAACTCACCTCAAAAAGGGTGACCTCCTTCACTGGTCCACTTTGATTGTTATCTTTCACCCCTTTTGAGGATGAATTCTGTTTTTCTGATGAGGAACGCTCCACTATTGCCAGCCGCTCTGCTAGGCACTGCTGTAGCAGCTGATAGAGTAAGCTCCCATCTGGCACAGAGCGATAGAGGGTTTCCAGCCTGCCATAAGTTAGGTACTCCATGATGTTCAAACCATTCTCAATGAAAAGCCGAACAAACTGGGGCTTGTCATTGATCAGGGCATCTGTCATTGAGTCCTCCAAATCTTCATACTGTTTGATTGGAAAAAGGAGATCATGTTTTAGGATAGGTTAATACTTTAAGCCAAGTATTCTGTAAATCAGAGGTAAACTATCTGTCAGAAGTGGTATAATAGACTGCATAATGTACTTCAGAGGATTTTCATTCAGTGTGATGTCTTTTTCCCTCCTCACCTTCCACTGGATGTCTCCATTAAAGAGTTCACTCTTGGCAATGTCAACCCTGTTCCACGTTACTGCTAATTTCAGCTCATCACTATAAGGGCTGGCATCAACTGATGATTGCTGCTTACTTGCTGAAAAACACAAACACGACAAAAAATAATCAAAATAAGGATAAAAAGTGCATGGTACTGCTATGTTGTAAAATTACAGTCTACTTATATATACCTCCCACTAGTGTTTTAAGGAGGACTGTGTCAAAGTCATTTGGGCTCTCGTGCTCTCCGTGGTAGATAGTAATCAAATCTTTGTTCTGGTAAATGCTCAAAGCCTGGAGACAGAAGACAGGAAAAGGAACGGGAATAATGCAAAATATTTTAGAAAAAAAAGATTTCAGTAAAGACAGACAGTGATGAGGAAGAAACTGGTGACAAAGGTTCTTTTTAAACTCACGATGTCATTCATGGCACAGCCTCTGATTAAGCAAATGAAAATGAGGGTATGACTTAAATCAATTGGAACTGCGATCCTGACAAACTGACAAAAAGCTCGAGCCACAGACTCCCTGAGGGCATGAATATTAGTACTAAACACAATTTAGTAAGCAGCTGACAGATATGCAGGCTATAAAAAGTCTTTCCTCCAACTCTTCTGCAGAGCAAAGGCCAACACAATGGTTCTGTTGTCAGCAATCACCTTTTCAACTAGTTTCTCAGTCTGTGCTTCTGAAGGAAAATGCTTCTTAAACCATTCTGCCACTCTGTCTTTGAGATCCACACTGGGAGTTTTAGGAGCCTCACTGTTGCCTTCACCAGAGGACGGCACAGCTGGAGCTGAAGACAGGTTCTCCAAGACATCACTCAGAAAATCAGCCAGTCCTCCTGAGCCAGCCAGAACCAACCAGGGGATGGAGTTTTTTAGAGAGAGATCCATTCTCTGAGAGACATTACAAAAACAATCAAAAAGAAACATTTACACGATTTTAATTAGAATTCACAATTTTTGCTTTATTAACATAAAAAGCTGTAAAAGACTGTACCTTCAACACGTCTGTTTCCCCTGATATCAGCATACAAACGACAGGGATGTCAATGCTGCCACTTCCTTTAAAAAGACAACAATTTTTAACACTTTCCAATCTTGATAAAATGTTTTTACTAACTTAATGAGAGTGATTATACTAAGATTTGCAAAGTGCATAATTTTCATGAAGCACAACAGCTGACACACATACAAAGAGCACCCTGTTAATTTTTTTACTCTATTGGAAATGTTGAAGAGTTATGTGTAAAATACATGCAGTGACATGCAATGGCTTCCTTCCACTAGATACCAAAAAACCAAAACACAAAGGAACATGTAAAGCCTGTAAAGATCAAGGTTAACTTTGAAAGGATGTATTTTGGGAATAATGGTACAGGATACCCAAGTTAAGTCTAATTTAGCACAGTTAACTTTCAGTTAACTTTCACTGAATACATGAGTGGAAGATAATGTGCAGATAATGTGTATTCAAGTATCGTTTCTGCTTTAATAAAAGCTATAAATGTTTTACTGTTGCCAAAGGAAAATGTTGTATAAATTTGAATAAAATATTGTACTTCAAATCAAATCAAATCACTTTTATTGTCACATCACATTACTGGTACAGCACTGGTTCATGGTTTATGGTACCATCTCTAACCCCATATGCCTGTGCGCTGGTGAGAAATGTATTCCTCCAGTCTGGCTCTGAAATCTGTTTCTCCTCCTCTGCGGCCCACACTCCCATCGTCCACGAGCAGGAAGGCCTGGTAGTTGTTGTCCAGGGAGCAGGAGTCCCGGGAAATGTTTTGGACATAGTACTTTGCAGGAAAGCTTCCCTGCAAAAGAAGAAAAAACAGTTATTCCAGTGTTTCTTTCCACACTTCAGCCTTAGTTATTTTAAATTGGAGCAAGAACTGCCAACAGTGTGTTCACCCAATAAAAACTGACAAATAAACACGGACAGTGTGTCAAATCGTGGTCTTTTTTCTACAAAGACAATAAAATATGTTTTAATGCTTTGAGAAAAGTGCAAATGTGCGAGAGGATGTACTACCTGAGGGTTGACCAGCTGCTCTCGTTTTTCCACGAGGCCCCATGGAGCAATGCCCAACGCTACCACCTTGTTGAGCGAGAACGAGGAAGCTGCAGTTGCATGATCTCTCACTGCCTGTCCAACACACCTGCCAACACCTTCACGCAGACCTGTAGTCAGGATCCACGCACCTGGGGGGAACAGGTGAAAGATTTAATATTTTTTTCAATTTTCTTCAGTGAATAAAATATAATTTTACATGACTTTGCAAATCACTGGATTCTGTTTTTATTTACATATTGCGCTGCATCTCAATTTTTTTACAGCTAAAGATTGTCAACAATTTATTACAGGGTCTGTTGTTTCTCTAAACATGGACAAACAAAGGTCATAACAAATGTTGTAAATGTGTTTCACATTTTACACCAGTTTTAACACACTAAGGTCAAGTGTTATAAAATACAATTTAAAAAGAACAAAACTAATGAGACTTGACAATCTGGGCACTAAAACGGGAAGAAAAACAAAGGGAGCAGAACCAAAAGACCACAGCAGGTCAAATCAAGTATCAGATGCATACCCATTTATCTGTAAAAGAATTAAAAGCACATAAAAAAAAGACTAGAAAGGCCACAGACATGCGTAAAACATGTTTTTATATGCAACGTGTTTTAACACCAATTATGGTGCCACGCCCTGTCCTATGTCTTATCTAACAAAGATGTTTCGTTAGTGTGAGCCGTGTAGTTACTTGCATCTTTGTGTGCATGTTTTGTTTTGGGCTTTGATTTGTTTTTCAGTATGTCTTGGACTTGTTTTGAGAAAACAGCGACCTCAGATGACGGGGAGATCAGTATCGCCATATGCCACCTGCACTTGGTATAGTAGCCAGAGAGGAAATGGCCATTGTACTACCAAATTAGGACCGGACCCCAGGGAGTCGTGTAGTGCGTTGAGACTATGTTTTGTAATAGCTGTATTCTTCCCGCTAAAACCACCATGAGTAGGTTTCAATGTCTGACAGCATCATTTGTCAGTTCTTTTATCTTCATCTGGAAAATTATGATGGAATCTGCTAAACAACAATAACCCACTTCAGCAAGTGCTGAGCTCAGATATGCCAGACACATCACACATGTGAGTTTGTTGGAGCACTGACACACTAACAGATGCATAAAGTTTTTACCTGTGCTTTGTGACGCTTTCACCAGTCCCTGCCTGAGGACCTCCCGTACCCAGGTCTTCACCTGTGTCCTGCCCTCTCCGCCCACAACAGAAACAACCAGGTTGGGTAGAGGAAGACGCCAATGTGCTGTCAGTATGGTGTACACCATAGAAGGCTCAGTGCTCCATGACAGACGCAGGAACTAAGTTTAGACATTAGATGGATTGAAAGAAACACGCCTGTGTCAACAACGCAAACAGACTTGGAAAGAAATGAATTGTGATCATACTAGCATTAAAGCTAAACCTTTAAATTGTAATAAAATGAAAAAAGGAGCTTGTCACGTGATCTGTACTGACTTTGTTTACTCAGGTGGAGCAGAGGTAGACTGAAGGTCAGGAAAATTCAAAGTATTGACTACTACAGCTTAAGGTTTATCTTAACCTTTATTTAACTCACCTTTAGAGGCATTTCTTTTAAACACATGCACACATGTTCAAAAACTCTCAGGCTGTTGAAATAAAGCATTCAAACATTATGAGACAAAAAGAAAGGCACCCACATAGCTGTGCCTTTTGCTGGCCCCTGCAAACTGCACTTCTCCAAAGGCATCTGTCGGTCGTTCAGAGGAGTGCTGCACGCTTTTCCACTGGTTCACGATGGCTGTGCTGAAATAGTCTCCAAGAGCCACAGAGGCATGGTCCTCTCTCGGAGCCCCACACTGACACAATGCACCATTACTGAGAGAGGTGGAGGGATACAAACATCACTGTGAGAAGCTACTCAAAATACAGACATGTCACTATCAAAAGACAGAGGTCACAGTACCTGAAAGAATCTTCTACAAAGGTGCTGCACACTCTTTTCTTGATGATTTTGGGGATCCAACTCTGAAAGGATTTTTCAACAGTTATTTAACATTACTGAATTATTACAGAAGCTGATTCAATCCTGAATCCAATCCTAAAATCCCACGCATGTGGCAGCAAGGTGCAAAAAACCGTCCAGATGTTGACTTTGGCTCCGAGAAGCTACCCAGTGATAAGATGGCGAGCTGTGCTGTGCATAAACACCAGGCTGTGATTTCTGATGATCTAACGTAGTTTGAGCTCAGGTGTGTGCAACAGTCAGGCTGTGAATAAGCATATTCTGCAGTGGGGCTACATTACATTTTGTTTTCAGTGCCAATCCTTCTGTAATGTTATCAGCCAAGCAGTAAAGAGAGAACACCTTTCCCACAGGCCGTTTAACTGAGAAAGAAAAGAAACAAAACAAACAAACAAAAAACATGATGGCCCCATTCCATTTATTGGTGCCAGTAGCTGACACCTTGTCTAGAGCCCTGCAACCGATGCAGCTAAACGGAACGGAATGCAGTCATCATTAATTATCACCTTAGCACTTATTTAGCTGCTTGTGGTTAGGACGCTCGGTTTAATACACATAAGTTAGTTTCTTATAGGTGGCGTGCTTTCCATTTTTACCGCTTAGCCAAAAAAAAGTGGACTGCTGCGTCAGAAATGATTCGCCTGAGCCGTTCCCAGTTGTTAAAGGTGTAACGTTCACCGGTTAGACAAGTTTAGGGTCAAAAAACCACAGCGGAAACTAAGGATAGCTACTGTAGTCGTTCGCGCAAACGTGCACGTTTGCACAGCTGTTGCACGACGTGTTTTCCAAGAAGACTATGGGCGGCTCACCCCCATTCCTCGGAACTCCAAGGGCAGAAGTTCCGAGTATAACGTTAACTTCCACTTCCAAAAAAATGTAGCGGCACTTTGCCAAAGCACCACCAATGGCATCACAACAGCAGCTGAAGGACTTCAATGAAAGCTGACCCACCTGGCTCTTCTCAGTTTGGCCAATATTGTCTCTGCCGTCGCCTCCTCCTTCTTCTGCTCGTGTGTCTTTCATGTTTTCCTTTCAGTCGTTCGCAGTAAGAAATGTATGCGGAAGGACTAAAAGGGTTTCTTTCTGACTATTTTCCACGTTGTCTCCTACTGCTGAAACCCCATTCCCTGCCACTGCACTCACTCGGCGTCCGCAAAGAAAAATAGGTGCAGCCAGCACACAGGTAAGGGTGTGGTTTCACAGAGACAGACAATTACACTAAAGTATGCAAACAGGAAGGGCCAGTCAGAACCACAAAGTGGGCTAGAGTTTATTGCAATACTTCCTCATCCCCTTATCTAGTCACTGGTATCTGATGTGGGAACTGAATACCCTTAATGACACCACTGTAGCAGAAAGACGGCTAAACATGCCCAAGCTTGTGTTCTCTAATTGTTACTGGAGCCTAAAAATATCACACATTTGTAGTAGAGCCTGTTAGGTATGTGTCTCTGTGGTGCTCACTTCCGTCAGAAGTAAAAAAAAAAAAAAGAACAATAGAATGAAAAACAGAAAACCCTGCCTGCAGGGGTTTTGTTTCAAAGGTAAATTACAGACAGAAATGTGTCTTGTTCAGCTGAAATTCAGGTCATTGCTTCATCTTTCTAGAATTTATAGATGTCTCATAGTTGTCCCTGTCTGTACCATTTTGAAGTTTCATTATGAAAGGGAGTCATGTAGCAGGTTTTATACCTGCAGGATTGCACTATAATTTTCCCTTTAAGACTATATATAAACACCACACACTTGATCCTCTTAAATATTTATTGCATATCATATTTAAATATTTACATATTTAAAATATAAAACATTTGACTAATGTGGCGACGCATTTCATACAACACACAAAAATCAATGTCATTTGCAAGCATAAATTTCTAGTAAGTACCAGTCAGTCAGAGCAGACATACAGATATTTGGTTTTCAGTAGATGGAAAATTATTCAGGGAACTCTCCACCCCTTCAGTCCTTAATTGCTGACATTCCTTTTGGTCCTATCTGCCGTAGCCCTGTGGATCTTTTGCCTTCTTTGACTCCTCCTTTCCGCTTCCTTTGCTGAAGTGGTATAAAGTACTGGCTAAGTTGTGAAGCTGGCATGTCCCAAGCTGGCATCCACGCTGAAGTGCACGCGGCGGTCGTGGCTTCCGTGCCATGCTGTCATGATGAAAATGAGAAGGGTGAACGTCAAACTCAAGCGTGCAGAACATCACACAAAAAAAATGCAATTTTGAATGAAGTTGGGGAAAAAAGGGATGTCTTTCTGAAAATCAATCACAATATTTACCGTCTAATAAAAGACTGATAGTGACAGTACCATGATTTTTTTTAATTTAATGTAATTTTAATGAATTATTTAGTTTTTCAAGTTAAATAATGCTCTTTTTCTATTGACAGCCACTCTCAGCACATTGGCACGTCCTTTGTACCTGTGTTTCAGAGCCTCCAGGTCCAGATGTTTGTTCTCTGAGGTGAATGGGATGATCTTCAGTAATGGAGCATGGTGCTTGTGTGTGTTCTCTGACTTTTCCCCTCCTACACCTCGGACCGCTGCTCCTGGGAGGACGATGTCTGCGTCTGACCTGTGTTTCCAACAGGATATAGAATTTTTTAAGTAACCCATAATTTACAATAATATAACTTAGAGATACACTAATAAGAAGCTCCGCTTTCAACACTTTTTTTTTCTTACTCCCATCCCAAGCATGCTTTGATGTTGCGTTTCCTACTGCCAGGTAGAGAGTGATACTTCATTATGTGTGCCGTTGTGAGCTGTGTGTTTCCCTGTGTTTTTTCACTCACCTTTGAGTTCGTCTCAGTGGGGAGGCAGCAGTCAAAGGCACGGTCAGCAGCAGCAGAACAGCTATCTCCATACCGCACTG
Source organism: Etia nguti (assembly GCA_015106755.1). NCBI lineage: Eukaryota > Metazoa > Chordata > Actinopteri > Cichliformes > Cichlidae > Etia > Etia nguti. The sequence goes on along the minus strand of VUQG01043780.1, from coordinate 25,244 downwards.
GCCTACAATTTAATAAAATTAATAAGTGTGATGCTAAAGAAAAAATGCTCTTCTGACCCAATTGTTGAAGAAGCACAAAATGATTTAACCATAAAAGTAAAATAGGATAACAATTAATATGTGGTCAGAAAGCTTTTAGAATAGTATAAAGATTATTCTCAGAAGATGCTTACCGCTAAAGGAGAGCTTAAAACCTGCTGTGGCTTGTTGAGTAAACCAAAACAACTTGCTGGTTGTTGGATGTCTAACTCTGTCATCCCTTTCTAACTCTGGTCCTTTATAGTGTGATGGTGGGATGAGGGGGTGTGTCTGTAACACACTGACTATACTGCCAATTGAACTCCCACACACACACAAACACACACACACACACACACACTGTTTTAGTCCCTACTTATAAGAGCTGTGATGCCAGCATAAACAATCTTTAAACAACGGCGTCCAAACACAACTTTGGACTTAAACTTAAGGTGACCTTCTGTGATGTTTACATTGATTCTTATGTTCACTTGTTGCTCTACAGCCCCCCTCCTCATACACCACCTCCTCCGTCTCTCTCCTCCCTCAGTTCACTTGCTGCTGAGCAATTGTTTCAGAAATCTTTCTTTCATTTCCATCACCTGCAGGAAGCCTGCCGAGCCCAAAATAACCCCAGTTCTCCTCCAGGCTTTTCTTTATCGCCCCATTTTTCCTGTGCCTTTTTCCCTTGAGTCACTTTGGCCGTCAGCGTGTTTATTTCTGCAGTGTCCTTCGCTCATATCCACCTCACCACAAACACAATGTCAATAACAACTCCTTGATCTTATAGTTTTCCTTAAGGTGATGAAATAAGGCATATTTGGATGAGAGTTCACATTCAGGATTGTTAAGCATATTTAAGGTGGTCACAGAAACAAAAGATCAAAGTTGGCACTTGACCTCATGCTAACACCTCTCTAGGAAATTATCCCATAATTCCTAATCTTTTAATAATGCACTAAATCCATGGGGAGCGAGTGTCACATTTAATGTTTTTCTATCTTACACACTATTTCTCAGACTGGCTCTTTTCTCTCTGATTCACAGCTTCCGCTCTAGAGTCCATTGTGCAGCTTTCCTGTGACTTCCATCTGGGCAGTCTGCATTGTCAGAATAATGCACTGAGTCATCGCTGGCGTGCGTGTACTCAAGAGCATTAGCACTCAAGTAATTATGAACTCACGTATGATTAAGCGTGGATTACGACAAGTGTTGATGGGATAACAGGTGATGACGTGAGGGGCTGCATCTCAAGAAAAGAAAAAAAGCCCAGCATCCTGGTAAAACAGTCCCTGTACACCTGCTGCTGCCTAGCCTTAAGCAAATCAATCAACAGCTCATCTGCCTGGAGGACCGATGAGTTTATGCGATTGCGAGGTATCGGTCACCAGTCCATCCATCTGTCTGTTCCTCCACAATTCACAATAAATCAATAGTCCTCACAGGATACTGGTCAGGTTTTAGTGAAAGTTGCAAACAATGACCACCTATTGGGGGTTTACCCAACTTGTCCTTGTGGTCAAGGTCATACTGATTGTTTTACGGGTACTTTTCCATTTTCATGAGAATTGCTACTCCTCCTAGATTACTGGTAAGGTGTTAATATTTGGTCCTGGAAATGACTCTTTGAAACGTCAGTGAGGCGCACAATGGAATTTAATAATGAGTTCATGAAACTCAGCCTGCCAATGACAAGATTATAACTTATAACTAAAAATACTTTATGTATTTCACTCATTTGTATTTCACTGTGAATTGTGATGGATCATGAGCGAGATGAGCTACCAAGTGATTGAGATTCTAGTTTATAACATACACTTACCAGCCAGTAAATTCAACACGATGCTGGAAACATTTCTCAGAGATTTTGATCCATATCGGTACTCTATTGCAGCGGTCCCCAACCTTTTTTGCACCACGGACCGGTTTATGTCCGACAATATTTTCACGGATCGGCCTTTAAGGTGTCGCAGATAAATACACCAAAATAAAACCAGTACCGGTACCAAAAAAAAGAAGATTTATTCATAACACACGGGAAAAGACCCAGGGAAACCGAGTTAACGATAAAAACGATTAAAAAAATAACGATAAAAACCCTGAAAACCATAAATTTTACACCCGAGCCTCAACTCTCGCCCGCCCGCTGCTCTATTGGATTGAGATTTGGGGATTACCTAGTTCACTCGAGTGCAGTGAACTTGTCATGTTCAAGAAACCAGACTGACTTATCCTGCTGGCAGCAGCCATAAGAAGATGGGTAAAGTGATCATAAAGGGATGGACATGATGGACAATACTCATACTATTACACCACCAGCAACTGCTGATACAAGCCATTATGGATCCATGCTTCACTGTTGTTTATGCTGAGTTCTAAACCTGCGATCTGAATGTTGCAACAGACCAGGCAATAGTTTCTACTCTTCTACTGACCAGTTTTGGTGAGTATGTCAGAGTATGTCCAGTTCTGCTTCAAGTTTCGATATGTTGTGCATTCAGAGATGCCCTTCTGCATACCTTGGTTGCAATGTGCAATTATTTGAACTCGTGTTGTCCTCCTGTCTCCTTCTACACATCTACATGAATGTGGAAGCATTTTAAATCTAAGTAATTGTATTTGGCAGGCAGTAGCTTTTAATAACAGTATTCATTTAATATCGAGCATGTCTGTGGCTTCAAAGGAATGAATGGTGTTGTATGAAGACTGATTAAGGCAGTTGTTTTTCATGCCTCCAACCTACAATTTCTGTTATCAGCCTTTAATAATAAAAAATGATTCAGATTAAGTTTTAGTGAAACAAAGTTCAGAACTATAGCCTCAGCAAATTCTTGTTTACATAAATCATATTTATTAGAATTATATTTCTCCCATGGTCATCCATGCCTCCCTAATACATTGGCTCTACATCTCCCCCCCCACCCCCCCCACCCCCCCGTAGGGGAGCAGCCCCACAGTTTCAGATCCACTGGATTAAAGTAAGTAAAAGTATTTGAAAATTGCTGTTTTCATCCCATTTAGAAGCATTAGGGTCTGTTGCTGTTCCATACAAAGCAATTTAGAGATCAAAGTATCCTGTATTATTTGGCACAGTGTGCAATATTTAAGGTCTCACTCTGTGTTTATTCAAGTCATACTTGATGAGCAGAAGCTTTTCTTCTCTGAGCCTCTGTGAATTTTCACCCTCACCCACTCTCCTGACCTGTGGGGTCGCTGAAGGGTCAAATATTGATCTTTTTCTTTATATATAAATATGTTCAGTTTAGTATTGCATATGAACACACCATCCTTTTTTTTCTATTATACAGATGATAATTAGTTTTACCAACTATTGAAGTTCAACTTTATAAGCTCCCAGCAGTCTCTGTTACATTATCTGGGAGGCCTAACATGTCAGCTAAGCTTCACAGGTCTCAGCAGCAACAAAACCAATATTACATTATTTGATCATCCAGGCAGATCCCTAAGGCTTAAATGTTCATGCTGAGCTCCTGTTGTCCTCAGGCCATGCTCTGCCAAATTACAAACATTTAAGTTTTTTTTATATATACAATTATGTCAAAACAAAGACAGTGCAGAGCAAAACAAAAGAAAGTTTTGTTGTAATCCTACATGCATGTTCTTCCAATGTTTAATGTGAGACCAGGTCCACTGTACAGTAACAGAAACAGAAAGATTTACTGCAGAGAGAGAGTACACATCAAGCCATCATCCATTCTGCTAACCAAGTGCAGGGAAAAACCAGAAATCCTTGAATGTTTTACATTCTTCTCTATTATTCACTCTGTGAATACAAGACATGAAGAAGGCATATGAGCTGAGCAGGGTGTTTCTCCTAAAGGTTGGAAAGATGATCTCTGTAGGGCCTTGGCGTCTCCAGACAGATGGCAAGTCATTAAATTTTTATTCGTATATTCTAACTGTAAGCCACCATCAGCGTGTGACGCTGCTGATAGCCAGTCTGTATGTTTCTGATTTGTTTATTTTGAAAATATTGCACAGCGACGGGGTCAGTGAGGCAGATCCGAATTGATGCGACTCAAAAGAAATTCTCTCAAGTGGAATGACCCTTCAAGCCTCAGTACATAGAGGTCGTTTATGTTTACGCTACATGTGTGTATTGCGACAAAGGTGCTAAAAAATACAGCCATGATGTTTGTCTGTGTCAGGACGATTTGGGCGTACCATCCTGGCTCACGTTAATGACTGCTGTTTTCTTCTACTGCTTTTAAAGGTCACTCAGGCCTATCCATCTCTTGTAAAGTCTGTACTGTTGATACCCTACTTGTAATTCATCTTGAAGAAATATGCCTCTACTTCCCACTTGTGAAGACTCCTCTGACTTTTCTCCCACTATTTCTGACGTAGCGTGCATCCTGTTGTTGTAAGCCTGCAGCCACCAGTTATCTAGCTCCAGCGCCCAGAGCCTGTTTCCTCTACCGAATGAGTGCAAGAGTACGCATCCTGCCAGGAAAGCCTGTCATTCACTCATGCATCATTGTCTCACAGTTTTCATCTGTCAGGGCATTCAGGATACTTGACTGCAAGTGTGTGAAGGTTTCCAGGACACCAGGTGTGCCTTAAGTAGGTTATCTAAGCTAAAAACAAACACAGTGTACTTACTGAAAGAAAACAGAGTTTCACTTGTGTTTCAGTGCAGATTGATTCTACTGCAGGTCTTTTGGTACAGAGTATCAATATCTGTGCCTTATGGCCAGGGGAAAGGTGCTAACGTTTACTTTGAATAGATACATTTTATACTACACAGTTGTATACATACTGTGTGCCTGTATGAGCTGACTCAACCAGGGAAATTGTGCCATCTTGTGGAAGGAGACAGAAGCAATACTTTAATAAATAGTGCACAAAAATATAAGTACGGTACATGTACTGTAATCGGGATGCATTCCAATTAGGAATGTATTGAAATATTTTGCTGAAAAATAAAAATAAAAGAATACAAATCTTTAACTACAAACTTCCAGAAATGAATAAATAGTGTCTTTGACTGATGCATTTCTAACAGTCTTTTAACCATCAGTACTTCCAGCATGGTTATGCAACAGCACGCCCTGATCACTTGTTTTAGTGGCTTTCAACAGATGTGAAGAAAATTCTGCTAAAGCTAGACAGAAAGTGAAAGGGCTGTGCAGAATAAGTCTGGCAAACCTATAAAAGGTTAGAGGGTCAACACTGAGAGTTATAAGCTTAGAGTCCATTAGTGGATTATAACCATAAACACTCCAGGTCTCCTGCATCTCTCTTGGATTAAAGCGAGAGAGACAGAGTGAGGGAGAGGCTGAGGGAATGAGAGTGCCTGGAGAGTGATTGAATTGAGCAAATTCAAAGCTGAACACAGGACTCGGGGCACGTACGTGGAGAAATAAACGCTTGGCGACAACCTGAAGCAAAGTTGGAGCGGTGATTTGGTTTGTCATATTTAAGGTATACAGTTTATCACCTGACTACTATACTGAACTGTGCGAGGTAAGTTCAGTGAAACACGGTAATCTGTCTGCAGATTTTTTGTGTGTGCATAGTGTTGATGTCAGCGACTGCTATATAAAAGATACAGATTCACTTTAACTGCTAAGGAATCCTTTATCAACGATCAGTTATGTGGTAGCTGTGAAGATGAAATGAAAGGATGAGCAGCTAGCTGTCATTTAATTTCATATTTAGTGGGTTTTATTTTATATTCTGGATGGATAACAGACCAAATGTGTGCTATTCTATAGTGTATTTATGGTTTCTATCTGTTTGACAATACATAACCTCTGCCATGACCATCGTCATTGTTGTGTAACTTTCATTTTGTTATGCCCTAAATGATATGTGGGTGTGTGTGTGTGCGTGCGTGCGTGCTTGTGTGTGTGTTTAGGAAGCATGAACGTGGACATCGAGGGGATAATCCAGTGCATCAAGCAGGGAGATGAGAATGGTGTTCAGATAAGGCTGCAGGAGTTTAACAAAGAGGTGACGCAACACAGAAGCTCGTGCATTTCTCACAAGTTCTAATGCTGCTCATGACATTGTTTTTCTGGGGTTTTTTTGTGTGTGTGTCTTTGTTTCTCTTCCTGTAGTATGCCCAGTGCTTCTTCTTTGATGCAGACGAGAGGGAAAGACGGAGAGTAAGTCTGTTTATGTCGCTGCACCAGAGGGAAAGTTTACAGGCGTAAACCCACGTCCTCCCGGTGCTCCTTAAAACGTCACCTTATTCCCTCTCACGCCACACCTCTGACTTATCCGCCCCTCCCCGCCCCTCCACACTCCAGAGTCTGTGATTAGTAATTCTGCTGTATCAGTTGTCTCTGATCCTCTCTCCTTGCCTGCTCAGGCAGATTGAATCCAGGCAGAGTGACTTTATAATTGTCTGGGTTAGAAGAAACTTCTAATTACCTCTAAATTAATAAATATGCTATGATATCCTTCACTGTCCCCTGTTAATTGGTTTTGATTCCCAGCAAAGATAACCCTTTTTTGCATTAGGAATGACCTCATCCCATCAGTAAATTGCTCCTAAGCTTTGTAAATAGGTTTTTAGGGAAAATGCCGTGCTGTGAACTCCTAGAAGGACTTCTAACAGCACTATATCCTCTCTCTTCTGCTACATTTACTGTCTAATGGATGACCATCTCTTAAGCAAAGGCGACTAGAAGAGGTAAGGTTTTGCCACAGTTTGGAAATAATTAAGCACTGCACATGAAAAGTACCGTAAAGA
>VUQG01043780.1:5244-18485 GCA_015106755.1 Etia nguti | reverse complement strand
AGTAATCCTTGTTGCACTGTTATACCAGTTCAGAAAGAATAAAGTGAGGGACTACACTGATTCTGACTCCGACTTGGACGAGTATGACCTGGAGGATCGAGGACTCATCCTCAGACAGGTGATCTGATGCTGTCACTCTCTGCTTGCCCAGATGTGATATTCTTAGTCCTTGTAAAAGTTATTGTTATAATAAATTCCTGCAAACATGTTTCTGCTCCTGTACTCAGAATTTAGGTGTTGTCCTTGTGAGGTTCATAAGAACCGAAGTCAAATGTCACCTGTTGAGAGTATGCCTACGCACCCTGAGGATCCTGTCCCGGGACAAAAAGGTCCTGGGGCCTTTGGTGACCGACAGCGCTCTCCTGACTCTGGCCAAACTAGCCGGTCTGACCACAAGTGACATCAGTGACGAAGTCAGCGACCCCGACTCTGATTTCTATGATAACATCATTGCCTCTCTCACCGAGGCCAAAGTGCTGCAGGGTCACACTAATGAGGACGAAGGTGAAGCTGAAACTAATGACCAAAACGAGGAGCCGCCGGCCTTCGACGAGGATGCCAAAAGTGACATCAGCATGACCAACAGCGGCGATATGGACAGCATCAGCTGGTTTGGGAGCCACAGGACCAGCATCAATGAACTGCACAGAGGTGGGACGCATCACAGGGTGCTGGAGCGAGGGCGGAGGGACCGCAGAGAGAGCAAGATGGATGTGGAGGAAGAGGTGGAGGAGGTGGAGTCCGGAGAGGAGGCAAAGAGAAAAGAGGCCATGAAGGTGTTGTGTAACGTGGTGTACAACAGCGCCTGGGCACAGGAAAGGTTCAGTGCTCTCAGGTAGGCTCGACACGCACACACAATCGCATCAGTTCCTATAAACTGTGTGTTTTTCAGCAGCTTATAATAATCGCAAAGCACCTAAAAACCATATATTCATTTATTTATACCTGTGAAGGCAGCAAGTCCCATGCATGGTGAAGGTTATTATGACAAAAAGAAGGACAGGGCACTGAAACTGTACCTAACCCGGGGACAGTGTCATTCTCACTTGCAATAACTTGCATTTGGCTTTGTCTGGAAAGTTCACATCTATCTCCATTTTTTCCATCAGGCTCATGTGTGGTCTCATAGAGCGTGTATCCTCCAGTGTCAGCTGGTCGAATCCCTCTAGTGCTCAGTTTTATGAACTGCGCTTCATGTTCCTCATGACTGCACTCCGGCCAGAGCTCAACACCCAGCTTAAACAGGTCACACAATGTCATATAGTCCAATGTTATTCCTGTTTTACTCCTGGTAACTGCCCTCACACTGATTATTCTCTTCCAGGAGGGAGGGGTTTCCATCCTCACAGCAGCCTTGGAGAGCTGCCTGGAGGTGCAGTGGAAGGACCAGTATGAGTGCGTCCTGGACCCACAGGCACAGCCCATCTCACTGGAAACCTCTCAGCGCATCACAGAGATCCTCAAAATTCTCTTCAATATCACGTACAGCACCCACAAGCAGGACCCAAGTGGGGTGTGTGTAACGGCCCTCGCATTTTTCAGAACCTTTGCTTTCATGTTTACTTTTTACACGAGTGCTAATAAAATATATATGTTATCAGTCAAATATGCAATCATATAACAGCTAAATGTGCTAGAGAACAGGACAGTTGAAGAGAGGAATTAGCTGTGTCTGTGCCTTTAATCAGGACGATGCGGCTCTGTACCGACACCTGGTGGCGATCCTGCGCCTCTGCCTGATGAGGAAGTGTCTCCTGTCAGAAGACACAGATGAACTGCAGGGGTGAGCACAACGTGACAAGCCCAAGCTGTGAAAATATTCAGTCTTCATAATATCATAATTTACTATTGTGCAATTATAAAGCATACTGTGCAGTTATAATTGGTTTAAACAGTGGACTATAAAATGAGATCTTGGGCCAATATAAAGCTTCAGAAATTCTTTTGGGGTTGCAAAATCACTTTCATGCAGAAGCACTAGTTTTAATAACATTTGAAGCAAGAAGGATGAACCTATAATTATGAGTTTAATAACATGCACCCTCCTCTTGCTTGCTTATTTGAGACTTCCAGATAGATTCAATCTTCAGCAGGTCTGATTAAAATCCCAAGTATCTGTAGAAATCAATGCATTTTTATTAGGTCTAGATGTTCTTATAAAAAAGACATTTTTGAGATATAATTTCAATAACAGTGTATTTGAGTAGCATTTGTTATCATTTTGGGTAAAACAACACCAAATGTTTAAAGGGGGATCTGCTCTGATCATTTTCAGCTCCTTTTTATTTTCAGGCTGTATTTGAGTAGCTTTGCATGGTTCACTGTTCAAAATAACCCTTATTTATCACAGGGATTACTTGCACATACACTGACCTCCAGTCTAACAGTATATGTCTGACTGAAAACAAGGAAAAGCAGAGCAGGGAATAGGTTCTCCCCGCTCTCGTCTATCAACACTCACTCTGTTGCCATGACCTTCTCTCACTCCCGCAGTCACACAGTGAACCTGTTGTCAGCGCTTCCTCTGCAATGTCTCGATGTGTTGCTGACGGTGCCTCTGGAGCCAGATTCAGAGCAGTGCAAAGGGGTCAACATGGACTGCGTCCACACCCTGCTGATGTTCATGGAGAGACGCCTGGAGGCGGTGAGGGAGTAGAAAAGAGTTCTGTTTGTAGAAGTCTTTTCTGATCCATTTCTGTGTTTGTGAGGGGGTTTTTTCTCAGTGATTTGTTCTTAAAGTTTATATTTTGGAGCGTGAAAAAGGGAGCAGCTGGTATTACGGAAATAACGGAGAGGATTTGTTTTATTTGCTTTTCAGGGGGATAAGATCAAAGAGAAGCTGACACCAATCCTCAATCTGCTGACGGAGAGCTGCAGGGCTCACAGAGAAACACGGCACTACATCAGAAAATATGTAATATACGACACCTCAGAGATAGCGCTGTGTTTAGCTCTTTGATGTTTTGATGCCAAAACATTAGAAGCACGTTTAATGTCCAGTATGCTTTTGATCATTTGCACTTAACCAACCAACACCTGACCTGTGCAGACCTGGACTCTATAAGACTGAAGGTCACTTGTAGTATGCATAGTACTGTGCAAAGGTCTTGAGACAACCCTCATTTCTTTATATATTGCTGGAAAAATGGAAATACAGTATAAACAGAGTTAGTACAATTCTATGACCACCTTTAGTCTTCAACACAGCCTGAACTCTCTTAGGTAGCTTTCTTGTAATTTTTTTCAAGTAGTATTCAGGGTTAGTTCTCTAAAAAAAAAAGTTCTTCTTTGGATGTTGGCTGTCTTTTGTTTTGTTCTCTTTAAAGATGATACGATACTGCCTCAGTAACATTGAGGTCCGGGCTCTGGGGAGGCCAATCCATGCATTGGCAGTGTGTTTGGGATCGTTGTCATGCTGAAAAATGAAGCTATTGCCAATCAGGTGTTTTCCAGAATGCATTGTATGGTGAATGAAAATCTGATGGCACTTGCCTGCATTGACAGGATCCCCCAACACCACTGACTGAAAAGTTACCCCAAACCACGAACGAGCCTTCCAGTTTTAAAGATGCTTGTTAACACTTACTGTTGTACATCTCTCCTGACCTCCTCGTACATACTGAGGACTATTTGAAGCAGACAAGTTTACAACGTCCTCTTCTGTCCTCCATTTGTCCAGTTTCCTTGAATGCACACCATGCAGAGATGTGCCACGTTTTTGAATAATAGTCTTTGAGAATCGCCATGTTGGTGCAAAACACTATTTTATGCCTGCCCGGCTGTGTTACCTTTGGAATTTTTATAGATACAAAGAAATTAGCACTAATTGTATGTTTTGGTGACAGGTTGCTAAAGATCCTGTTTAAACTGGTTCATCCTTTGAGTTAGATCCCTTTTTATGCTTGAGTAATTCATAGTTCAGTGTTAAGTGGCTTAATGAACACAATACATATTTCTATGAAAATGGTCAGGCACATGGACTGAGCTGAAAATGAGTGAAAAAGCAGCCAATGTTTAAAGAAAAATAAATAAATAAATTTAAAAAATAAGCAGTTGCTGAAGACTTTAGCACAAAGACAGCAGATCCTTTAATTCCGGGAAGATGTGAGTTGGCAGACTTGTTCCAGCTCATCCCCTAAACACCCTCCTCCTGCCCCCAACACGCTGACAATGAGAAAGGATTTTTCATTATATATTTGATTTGTCTCAGACTTTGAAATCCATCATTGTTTTGAGGTTAACGGCACATTTTGCTTCATTTGCGAGCGTCAAAATGGTCTTGATCATATTAATTTTTAAAAAAAGAAACAAAACACATTAAAGAAAATTAAAGCTATAATGTGTCGCCCTCATTAGATCCTGCCTCCTCTGAGAGACGTATCACAGAGGCCAGAGGAAGGCACCACAGTGAAGAGCCGTCTGATTCGTCTTATGACTCATCTGGACACAGACCTCAAACACTGCGCCGCTGACCTCATCTTTGTCCTCTGCAAGGAAAATGGTAAGAAGAAGCACTATGTGGATTAATAAAAATAAGGTGAAGTTACAGTCTGGTGATAAAAATAGAAAAATGCATATCGGAATGATCAGATGGTATTTAAACAAAGGGCGTCATTAGTTTTTATTGTGCTTTAAAAAAAACTCTTATTACCTTTTAAACATTTGTGTTTGTGTATTTATGATTATTTTATATAGTCTTGATAGTCATGTGTTCAGTGATTATATACATTATTTTAAATTTCATCTGTGAATGCAGTGGAGTTGAAATGTTTTTGTAGCTCTTTTTGTATTTTTTTCTTATGTGCCTTATTGAGCACACCCACGGTTCTTTTCCCAGTGAGGCGTTTTGTGAAGTACACGGGTTACGGTAACGCAGCAGGTCTGCTGGCCACCAGGGGGCTGCTGGGAGGCCAGGGGCCCAGGACCTCTGATACCCAGTACTCCAGCGACTCTGATTCAGACACCGAGGAGTACCGCCAGGTCAAAGACCGCATCAACCCGGTGACGGGGCGGGTGGAGGCAGAGCAGCCAGACCCTATGGAGGGCATGACAGAGGAGGAGAAGGAGGAGGAGGCCAAGAGGCTGATCATGCTCTTCAACAAACTGTCCAGGTAAGCAAAACGTCAAACAGCTACAAACATGAGAGATGGCTGTTGAAAGTCTTAAATCTGAGAGAAGGCGTTCGGGCTCAGATGCTTCTAATAAATAAAGTACACGTCAACTGATTCCCACCACACCACAGCAAAAGTTTACAGAATTTAATTTAGCAAGGTACAAATACAGAGTTGTAATAACAGTGTCCATTAGACTGTACATGTGTATATAACCAAAAGCTAATTCCAGCGCTTCCTCTGCAGTGTCTCGATGTGTTGCTGCAGAGGAAGTTCTTTGATGAGCATTAATGGGTCAAGTAACCATTAAAATTGTATACTGGTTAGAAACAGTGGGGTCTGTAAAACTCAAGTGTTCTTCTTGTTCTTGCATAATACAGTAGATTGATGGTGAATTAAACAGTTTGACATTACTGAAAAAAATATAGGCTGTTAAAGCTCACATAGGTACTATAAACTTAAAAGACTACCACCAAACTTCAGTGCATATGTACTAGGATGAGAACCAGGTCACTGCTGGTGGTCTAATCATCTGCATCCCGTGTATTTTACAGAGACAACATCATCCAGCCAATGGGAGTGGATGAAGAGGGGAAGCTGGTCCCAATGTCGGGACTGAAGGAAAATCCTCTCTCTGAGGAGGCGAGGTCTGAGTCAGAGAATGATGGAGAAACAGAGGAAGCAGACAAGGACTGATTTCTGTTCATCAGTTTGTTCAGTTTATCGATATCACTTTGTAAACATTTTACTTGTACAGGTCGTCAGTGGAAAAGATGTGTTGTGTCTGTATGGATGGCGTGAAAAGACAGAGGGATGTAGTTCTCGACCAAACAGAGTCATGCTGAGAGAGAATAAATTCAAGAAAGGATATTAAAAATAACCTAGAAAAAAAAAAAGGTAATTTCCCACTTCTTCTTCTTCTTTTGACTCAGACTGGTAACATAGAGCAGCAATACGGTCACACGTGAGATCACAATGGTGAAAAGGCCATTTTGATCATGTAGTAGATTCAGCAGAGCAATACTACCCATTAATGTTTCAATAAAGTTTTCAATTCGAATAATCTGCAGTATCAATCAGTCTGATTATCTGCACAGCACGCTGATGTGTCGTAGCACATGACATCTGCTGAGGTGTATGTTCCTCATATTAAGCTAAAAATGTCAAAAAATAAAAGCTCCAGATGCTCCGGCCACATCTGCACTGCTAAAATCAGCTTGAACTTTATATTTATTTTTACCTGTGGTTCTGTTGTATTCAAGGCACTAATGCCATCTTCACTTTGTTGTATTACACTTTAGCGGGGGGTTTGTTACCGGGTTGCACTTGTTCGCACCTTAACACATTAATTTCACAGCATTAGCTGATTATTATAACAAATAAGTTCATGAGCAGGAAAACTAACAGCTAATGGGTGGTGTTTCACTTTGACTGCCATTAAGACTCAGTTTAGAGGAGGAAAAGCAAAGCTTAAAAAGAGGAGAAGTGCACAAAATGTTGAATGAGTGAAAGTCATGCTTCTTTACCTGAGTGACATCAGCTCATTATTGTAAAGATGTGATCTTGATTTTCAGTAACACTAGCTCCAATAATCTTTTTAAGAATAACCTTTGAATCAAAAAAACCCTGATAATGTCCCCGTGACTTATTTTAAAATCCTAAGATAGAAATCAGTGCACACTTATTCTCCATACAGTATAAGTTAGACCATTTTATCCCGGGTGAAGTACAAGCTAGCACAGCACCAGTGTCATTATTAAACATTATTCACAAACATAACTGAGATGTTTTAAGATTAAAGATCTCAAATTAGTAAATAAGCGACCGCTTCCAAATGTTCAGTACTCCATCATCTCCTCCAGGGACATCTGCAGCTCCACAGACTTCAGGGAGGAGGCGCCGTTTTCAACAGCCATGTTCTTGAGTAACTCCATCGAAGTCAGGCACACCTGAGCGGGGAAAATAAATAAGGAGCGGGAGTCAGGCGCGAGGGCAAGGCGACGCGTTTGAGCTCGACGGTAGCTGTGAAATCAGAGAAAGGTCGAGCAATGAGACGCGTCAAGCTGGTTTCTTTGAGAAACTTTTTGTATAAAGCTTTTGATTTCTCAGTGTGCCGTCCTGCGTGGAGGCTGAGGAGCAGGAGGAAAAAAAAAAAAAACCTTTTACACCTGAAGGATCAGCTGTCAGCGCCGGTATTCAGGCTTTGTTCCCTTTGTGCTGTTAATCAATACTGAGGCAAAATTGCCTCTTCAAAAATGCTGCTGAGTACGGCTCCCTCCTCGTGAGAGGGCAATTTTAGAGGTTGATCACTCATGAAATTTAATATAAGTTTGTGCAGCAGAAAGGGGGAAAAATCTCTGCCTATTTGAAATACTGCTTTGAGGTCTGTGAGAGCACAGCACTGTATGCATGTTTTAAATAATTTCAAAACGTTTCCTCACCTCCACTGTGATGAGTTTTTTCTCCCAAGGCCTGCATTGTGGGTCAGGCCACTTCTCCCCAATACAGAAGAACAGGGAGCAGGGAGCGCACTCTGTAGCGTTCCCCTCAATGAAGTCCTTTATTCCTAAGCAGAAAAGAGCCAATACATTAAAAAAACTGTACCCAAATCCACTAAATTCACTAAAGCTCCAAAATAATTCCTTTTACCTACCTCGCACGAAGTCCCTGAACATGTAAAGAGGCTGAGGATGCAGTTTAGAAATCTCTTGGGGCTCTCTGCTCTGGTCAAATTTGCAGAAGCTCCAGAAAGCTTTGCTTTCCCCCCGTCGCTGGCTGTAGACCACTTGGCCCGACACGCCAACTTCCAAGCCATCACCCAGCATGTCCAGAATCCGTTGGGTGAAGCTGGCTTGGTTTTGATCCACCATGGCTCCGGGACTTGGCAGGGAGACTATAGTGAGGCCTGAGTGAGGATCCAAAACTGTCCCATTGAGATCAGTCCTGATGTGAAGACAGGCATTTTTATTTTTCAGATATTGGAGAAAATCGCTGAGATTAAAACAGTCGAATTTGCTAAAGGTTGTTTTGGGTTTTTTAATCAAAGATATCAGGAATGAAAACTCCTGCAATATATAAACTATAATTAGCTCAATAAAAGACACAAGTTAAATAGACCACATGTTAGATTCAGTATTGCTGTTTTCACTGCAGTAGTTGCACTGATGCTAAGTTGAAACACAGCAGTACGGTTACAGAAGTAACCAGTGCATAACGACAATAAAGAGTCTTGAATCTTGAACTTTGATGGCAAAAATGGCTTACTCTGAATTTAGAGATTAAATTTTCAGTCCTTATTCTAAGCTCTGTTCCCTCAAAATATTTTGCCTGGTGAAGGGGAACTTAGCTGAATAAATAAATCATCATTAAATTTAAAACAAATTTATTGAGCTTTAGAGGTGGGAGGATTTCTCTTTTTTGGCTTTAAAGGAAAGCCAAGGTTGTAGTCATGCCTTCACGCTAACTTAAACTCCTGATCTCAGATAGAAACAAGGGTAGCATCTCCCTCAGCGTATCCCTCTAGGAAAGACAATAAGGAAGCATGTTTAACAGTATATTTGAACTGGAACTGCTGAGCATCTGTCGCGTTTCCTTTTATCAAAAGGTTCATTTTGATGTTACCTGTAGACCAAGCGCACCCCAGCTTCATTCTCAACCATCTGTTCCAAAACCTTCACCCCTCTGTAGTACACAGATATCTTGAATTGAGTCCCTGTGGATTCAGAGACAGGGGAAGTGTGTGAGGAAAGGTGCTTACAGTTCCACTCTGTCCCTGCTATTCACATTGTCAGGGCGCATTGTATTTAAGTCCCTGTTAAACATGTTCCATTTGAATACTGTGTGTGCTGGATGTCATTTCAGAGTGTCTGTGTAAAATCCCCATTTGTCTGATACAGCAGCATCCTACCCCCACCCACTCGCCCACCCCCTTCTCCAACTTACTGAAATTATCTCCATCTCTGGTCTTTTGCATTGTCTGTAGGAACTGTGCCGCCAACTGCTCATCATAGGCCCCTCCCTCAGCTCCCCCAATTGGATGTGCTGGTTGCTCAGGCAACCCAGCTTCAGTAACTGCACCCTCATACATTACTGGATACTGCTGTTGCCCAGGCAACGGGTGTCCACCAATCGCAACCTGATTCTGCAGCTGTTGTTGCTCGGGAGGAGGCTCAAAGCCTGCGGTGCCCTCTGTGGAAAAGTTGGAGAAACTGAACCAGCTTGTAGAAAAGTACCTCGGATACTCTTTGTTTTCTGCTCTGACTGCAGCAGCAAGGAGGAAAATGATAAGCAGAGCTGATAAGCCTACCTGCTTCAGGGCCGATGTTCATCCCTCTGAGACACTCCTGGAGAATATCCGGGCTGGCAGCAGATTCTGCTGGCAGATATGGACCAGTTCAGACACATTCAGATGGCGACTGTTGCTAATAAGCGCCAGACTAATGTTCCCCTCTTAAATTCAATGAAAAAGGTGATTGCTCTCACCCAAAAACACAGCGTCTTCTGGAAGGAAGATACATTCTTCTAAACACTGGATGCCCTGGGTGTGGGATATCGCAGATACACATCTTATTCACTTACATCAATAACCAGCATTTCAGTAATACCTCTTTTTTGTTACCACCTGTCCTCTTACAGGTAAAACAATCCAACAGAGCAGTCTCACCTCTTGAGTGGAAATGCCCGAATCTGCAAACAAATCAGCCCCATCTTGTTCCTGGGATCCAGCACAAGAGTTAGCTTCAGGAGTAAAAAAAGAAGCATTTTTTTTTTTATTTTCTGAGAAACATGTCAGTTAGAGACACCGAGACACGAGTGTATGCAAAATGTGCTGCATGGACAGACAGGGACTGAGCATGTGGTGCACAACTGCATTATCCGATTTAAATTGCAAATGTAATATGAAATTGATTGATTACAGTTATAAAATGAGTAAATAAATACAATTGAAATAAGCAAACAATTTCTTTTGAATTTGCTTTCTATCCACTGCAACTAAAATAAAAAATGATCAGCGGGTCCTCACCTTTTGACCCTGACTCGTCCAGCCACTGAAAGACTTTATGGGGGTTAGCAGCGTCATTCTTCTTGTCATCCACCATTTTGAAGCCTTTAGCTCGTAGGGCGCTGCGGAAGTTCCTCTTCCAGACTGAGGGGTCTCCATTAGCTCGACCGCTGCCGCTCACCTCCGCCCAGGCCTGCGGAGCAAAACCAGGATGAAAGCCGGAAGAACCTCCTGATGTGAACAGACTAAAGACTAACAAAGAACGGATTAGTTGACAAAGAATGAGATAAGCTGAAGATGGATAGATAGGTGATATCAAATTCATGCTCATGCCTGGTTTCATTTAGATTGTCATGTTATGTCAGCCCCTGATGGTTACCTTAAAGATGAGAATGTCAGTGTCAGAGGAGTCCTGTCTCAAAGCGTGTTTCCACGGGATGCAGAACTTTGTTTGCTCCGGGTTTGTCCAGTGGACACCAGGATACTTGTTGCTGTTAATCTGTTCCCGCAGCCACGGGATGAGCAGTGGTTTCGAATGAGACATTTCTACAATAAGACAAAATATAACGTGAGCTGTGTCATCACAGCCCGATGTACCACTACTGATCCTTTGTAATTGTACTCTTTTGCTATCATACAAACTATCACTGTGTAGTAACTTGGATGTGATGTAGGTTATTCATTCATTCAGGCCATTCATTAAAATAGCTCGACTGTAGACAAATATAGTATACAGACAAATATAGTAGCCCACCAATCATAAAAAGAAGAAAACAAAAGAAAATTTTTTTGAAATTGCTCAAAAACTTTGACTCGTATTTATTCAGTAAACAACAAACGGAATTCATGTTTTTATATCCAAATTTGAACAGGCACACTGGTCCTCTCGTAGAAGTCAGAAATTAATAAAGCATAACAAACACTAAAACTCATTTCCTGTTCAGGAATGAAAGTAAATAACTGTAATTTTGCATCTTAATCCAAAAACAATCCTTTACTTTCCTATTTTTTCTGCTTTCTTTTTAAAAACAGTACATTTTTAAAAAAAATCACACATAACAACAATACTCAGATTTTCGCATTAAAAATATGATTTTGATTAAAGAGCGCAGACTGCTTGATGAAATTTACAGAAATATTTAAAAAAAATACATATTTTGGTAATTACCAGTACTTTGGCATAACCCTTACATTGTGCTGTGGTCTAACAAATTTGTCAAGCACAGTATAGTTATATTTATTTATAATTAATTTTCTTGTCTAGGTTATGCATTCATTTGAACTATAATTCCATGCTTACCTGCAGAAGGTGCTATTTAGTCACATCTCATGCAACAACAACAACAAAAAAAGTAATCTGTAACTGACACTATTATATTAGCATTAGTGAGTTAACAGAAAAAAGGGCCAATTTAAATGAAGGTTTCACTTTGATAATCTAATGCATATTTGATCGTCTAAGGTTTAAGAAGAAAAAAAAATGTCTGAGCATGAACATCCGGATGTCAGGAAAGCTGTGGTGCAGCTGAGACGATTGCAGGCTTTTAATGCCAATTCTGAATTGCATGAAAGAGGAAGCGGGCGCATAGACAACAGCTGTTCTGAAACAGTAGAAACGGTGTAATTATAAAAATTAACTAATAAACGACATTACTTACGATAATATAAAATAGTAATGTATTAAAGTGTAATTTAATATATGAACGTATTTATATAATCCTAAAAATCTTCCAAACAGCATTTATTTTCATTATTTTAGGTCATATTTTAATAATAACAGTTACTTAGGCTGGTCTTGTTGTTTAACTGTCGTCAAAGTAGAGCATAAACGGTCTTTACAGCTGCCTGAACCAAACATATTCAAGTGCAAACACTCCAGGATTGAAAACGAGTACAGTGTTTGAACAGTGCTGTAGTTATAGTAGTAACCTTTGTATTAATCCCACTCTGGGGCAGCGGTGACGGCGCTGACAACAAAAACTCTCCCACCTTCAGTGATGACGTTTCAGTCGGTGCAGGTGAGTGCAGACTTCAAAGCCAGAGCGTTTCCTGGGTGCAGAAATCCGAGCAGTGACGGCTGTACAGCAGATGTTTGTCGTGTCACCTGAAGCTGTGCTCCAAACTGTCACACACCGTCCCCGGTGCAGATACTTTAAACACTGCCCTGAGTGCGGCTGCTTTCCGGCTAACAAGTCTTTCTCGGGAAACTCCGAGTTCACGGTTTCGTTTTCCAGATGTGACGTCAGCGACGGGTTCATACCAGCTGGTCCCGCTAGGAGGGGTTACACACACACACCCTCACATTGGCATAATGCACGTCTAATCCCTCTGAGGTAAACAATTAAGACAAATGGAAATACCGTTTGAAAATTAATGTCTTTGGGGGGTTCCCCATAAAGAAATTCCTGGAAAGTACATTTTTCAATTTGGTACCAACCAATGTATACCTGGGTACCTGGATGAACTGCAACACAGAGAAACTTCTGAGCAAGTTGAGCACATTTTTGTGTAAACTAGGACTTTCATTTTAAACATAAGAGCCAGCCAAACAGACCTTCTTAAGGTCTCAGTGAGCTGAAATGTCCCTGCTAAGATGGATGGACACACATACATATGTATGTGTGTGTATATAGGGAAATGAAACCATTTGTTCTTTGCAGCTTTTATTTGTTTCTCAAATACAGGAGAGTTAATGTACAGAAGGACAAAGAATTTCATCAAGAACTGTACAGTATTTACACATCTTTTTTTTTCCTTTTTTTATGGAAAATTAGATTGTTTTCAAAATAAGTCATAGTATGCACAAACATCAAAATGATAAAAATGAAATGCCTATCTCATGTTTAAATATTCCTCGTTTATACTCCTTCCCGCGTGGGAGATGGACAGTTTACTTCTTTTTCTTTGCACCTGCATGAATGATGATTGAACTGAAGCACAACAATGTAAAGAGTCAAATAGATTTTTGCCAGTCTCCTTTTTTTTCCCCTTCCTTTTTTTTTTTTTCTTCCTTTTGTTGTTATTTTACACCCACTGTATTTGATACATGTCTGTCTCAACGTCTGGTCTTTTTGGATAGAGGGGAAGACGACTTGGATATGTGGGTTATGATTGTATACTGAACCTGT